>VZQC01005973.1:88165-150136 GCA_009823505.1 Rhizomys pruinosus
TTTATTTTTGTATGTGTATAAATGTACTGTCTGCATGCAAGCCTGTGCACCCGTGTCGTGCAATGCCGCGGAGGTCAGAAGAGGGTGTCGGACTCCACCGGAACTGGAGTTCTCCTGAAATTGGAGTTTCAGACGGCTCTCGGCCGCCATGTGGGTGCTGGGGATCGAACCCGGGTCCTCTGCAAGAGCGGTCGGCGCTCTTAACCGCTAGGCCATCTCTCCAGCCCCAATTTTTCTAATTGCTCAGAAACTTCAATATCCAGGGGTTTTTGATTCCTGGTCCAGTTAAATAGATCTATGATACCAGGCTGTTATGTTAAACTTTTCAGAACTAGCAGTCAAATGACTATATTAAAGGTTGCCATATTATTGAAGCCGCCCAGAGACTGGTCTGTAGATGTGAAAGACTCTGCTTTGAGTTTTTTCTCTTTAATATTTTATCAAGAAAAAATACCCACTCACACTAAACATTTTCAGAAACTACTAATCTATTATACTCTCGGCCAATGATCATATAGTTCTAAAATTTATTTATGTAATTCCAAATATTTCCTAATATGAAGTAGGTGACTGCAGTGCTTGTATTTATCCTCAGTCTAAGAATTATGTAAATTAAGTTACTAAAAACTAGATATGCTTGCTTCATAGTTAATAAAATAAATTGAATAAGAAACAATTTTTCCTATTATAGACTTTTTAATTTTGTTTTCCCATATCTTACTCTAATTTATTTAGCCAAGGACTCATTAAAATGAAAGGCAACATTTTCAGTACCTTATGTTTAGTCATCTTTTCATCCCCTGTCAGGCATTATTGACTAAGAGACAGAGGAAGATTGGAAAACAGCTGAAACACAGTGAGGTATTAGATTTACTCCCAAACCCTTTTAATTAACATGTATTAAATACGTACTTTGATAGTGTTCAGTATGATAACCCTTTGCACAAAGTGTGTATTGATAGATTCTGAGGAATTAGTAGTCTCCTTTATATTTAGAGGCCTATAGTTTCTCTCTTCAGGATTTTCATAAAATAGATCAAATCTACTATGAATAACCACCCACTTATTCTTTCCTTCCATCTCACTGTGTTTCGGCTGTTGGCCAGCCTTCCTTGATTATTCTAATAAATACAATTCTACATTTAAGTAGAGAATTTTAGCTAACCGTTCTCATGCCTGGATCATTTCACATAAATTGTTCACTCTTCCATCAATTGTGTAGGACAGGAATCCACCCCTCCTTTTGGATATATCTTTCTTTTTTTTTTTTTTTTGGTATTTTTGAGACAGGGTCTCCCTTTAGTCCCAGATGGCCTGGAGTTCACTCTGTAGACCAGGCTGGCCTTGAACTCACAGAGATCTGTCTGCCTCTGCCTCCTGAGAGTGCTGGGATTAAAGGCGTGCACCACCATACCTGGTTCTTAGCAGCCATGTGGGTGCTGGGAATGGAACCCAGGTCCTCTGCAAGAACAGTCAGTGCTCTTAACTGCTGAGCCATCTGTCCAGCCCCATCTTTTGGCTAT
The DNA here is from genome assembly GCA_009823505.1 of Rhizomys pruinosus. Taxonomy (NCBI): domain Eukaryota; kingdom Metazoa; phylum Chordata; class Mammalia; order Rodentia; family Spalacidae; genus Rhizomys; species Rhizomys pruinosus. The sequence goes on from VZQC01005973.1 coordinate 89,689, forward strand.
ATCTATATACATTTCATGTTGATAAGAACCTAGCTGGCTTCCTTGCCATTCCTAAAGGGGCAGCAGTGGGCATGTGCATGTAGATATCTCTTTGCCATGGTAATTTGATTTCTTTATACATATATGGATAAGTGTGATAGCTGTGTCATGTGATAGACTGCTTTTAATTTTTGAGGAGCCTCCACACTCAACTTACATCCCATAGCATTTTGTCAGAGCCTTTTTTCTTTATATTCTCACCAACATTTTCTTTTCAGTAGCCATTCTGTGGTTTTGATTTATATTTCCCTGATGGCTAATGGTAGTGAACATTTTTTCATACACTTGTTGGTCATTTTTATTTTTTATTTTGAGAACAATTTTATTCAGGTTCTGCAGAGGAGCCAAACTAATAGAATAGACATAATCATAAAAGGAGATTTAGTCTACTGACCAGAGTCTGTTTTTAATGCTAGTGCTATGCTGTTTTTATTAGTATAGCAATGGAGTATATAATTTGAGATCATGGTTTGTAATGCCCCTGACAGTTTTTTTTTTCTTCTATTGTTCAGGATTATATTGGCAATCCTGGGTGTTTGATTTACCATATAAAATCTGAGATTATTTTTCAGTTTCTGTGAAGAATTCTGTTGAAATTTTAATGAATATTGAGTTAAATTTATAGATTGCTTTTGGCTATTTTCACAATATTAATCCTACCAATCCATGAGGATGGAAGTTCTTTCTGTCTGTTGGTGTCTTTTTCAGTATCTTTCTTTGGTGTGATGAACTTTTAGTGTACAAATATGTCACTTCTTTTGTGAAGTTATGGTTTATTGCCTTTACTATAATGAGATATGTCCTTTGTACCTGGAGGTTCTCCATGACTTTTATCATGAATGGATGGATGTTGGGTTTTGTCAAAGGCCTTTTCTTCATCTAATGAAATGATCATGTTCTTTCTGTCCTGAAGTCTGTTTATGTGTTATATGACATTATTTCTTTTTAAATTTTTTTATTGAGCTATTGTACATTTCATGCAACAGTTCTTAATTAAATGTAAACCTCCTCCCCATCTGTGCTGTGTGGGAAATCCAGCTTGAATTGAGGGCTGGATTTTCATCTAGCACCACATGGCCAAGAGTCTGGCTCTGCCCCAGGGAGGAGCAAGCAGCATGGCATGGCCTAGGTGCACCATGCTGGGTGGAGCAAGGTGTGTGGTGGCGCGGGGTTGGGGGGCTCATGATTGGTCCTGGGAACTGACGTCATTTGGTTTATAAAAGCAAGCTGTGGCAACCAGTAAATCGAATTCCAATTAACATCATCATGGAGTTCCCGGCCGATATTTTTATTAATTATTGTGAGCATACAGGCTAAGGTAGGCCTGAGTTTCCTTCAGGTGGCCAGTGAGCTGGAAAAAGTTTCCCTTTGCGGACCACCGACCTGGGTAGCAGGTGTTGTGAGTGAAATTCCTGTCCTGGCTCTGGGCAGGTGGGAAGTCACAGCCAAGAGTGGAACACGTGTCTTGTGGGTCCAGGCTAAGAGCCTAAGTTGGAGTTACCACTTAGGTTAGGCTGCGGGAAGTTGCCAGCTGGTCTCTGCGCCGAGGGGCCAGCTCCCCACAGTGTCCGAAAAGCGGGTGTTGTGTCCCCATTGCCCTTACCAGGGCTGTGTGGTCCCTGCTCGTCATAAAAAGAGAAGCTTCCTACAGTGCTGCCCTCAAACTCTGACTAGACCTCATGCATTTCACCTTACATGTAAAGTCCTATCCAGTCAAGCATTTATAACTAGATATATCCAGTGCAAATTCAACCACTGCACTCTAGTTAGCCTATCTAAATGTTGAAAATAAGGCATGCTCTCTCTCACCCAGTAGCTCTCAGTATAGGGCTGGCCTGCCACCCACTTCTCTCAGTCCACTCTGGGCCCTTGTCTGATTGAGTCAGCATGGGTCCTGTGCTCAATGCCACAGTTGCCACAAGTCCACAAATGCAAGCTTCCAGTGGCCTGAAAACCTCTGCTTCCCTTATATTCAGGAATCAGCTATGTCTCCTACAATCTGTCCACCCCCTCTTCTGCAATGGTCCCTGAGCTGTGGATGGGTGAGGTTCAATATAGGAGTCCTGTCCAGGGACACATACTTTGCAGTCTCTTATTCTTTAGAACTTGGTTAGATGTGGCTTTCTGTGTACATCACACTCTATTGTATAAGGAAGCGTCACTGGTGAGAGTTGAGGGATGTACTAGTTTTCTCTCTACACCTGATTCTGCTATGTTTCATGAGCCTTAGGTATAGAAGTTCAACTATAGATTTGTCACCTAGGACTGGGCATCTCTCAGATGTATATTCTTCATTTCTGACCTGTGGTGGGATTCTGCAATAGCCTCCATCTGTTGCAAAAAGAAGGTTCTTTGATGAGTGGTGTATGGTACGCTTGTCTGTAAATATAAGGAATCATATTTACCATATGGTATGAAATTTCTTGTGTCTAGAGATATGATAGACATAGGATTTTCTCCAGGACCTACATCCTCTCCAGCCATGCATATTTGGCTGAGTTCACAGTGCTACCCATGAGTTTATTCCCATTGACAGGGTTTTAAGTCCCATTAGAGAACTATTGATTACCCATTAGATAATAGAGCCACTACTGCACCAAGAGAGATATTGCCTTCAAGTCCTGTATCTGAAGTATGACATGACCTGTCTTCAGCAGTAGAGTCTTATCTTCTAGTTCTGGGAGATACCCAAGAGATTTGCCAATACCCTGTGTTACATGGGAGTCTTTTTTTTAATTTTTTTTAATTAATTTTATTCATTTCTGTATGTGTATGAATGTACTGTCTGCATGCAGGTCTGTGCACCCGTGTTGTGCAATGCCACGGAGGTCAGAAGAGGGTCCCGGATTCCCCTGGAACTGGAGTTCTCCTGGAATTGGAGTCTCAGACGGTTCTCGGCCACCATGTGGGTGCTGGGGATCGAACCCGGGTCCTCTGCAAGAGCGGTCGGTGCTCTTAACCGCTAGGCCATGCTTTTTGACCACTCTCCCCAAGCACCCAAAGGGAACTCTTTTCTGTCTGGCATTGTGTTCCTTGCCATACAGCTTCGAGGTATACATTTGTACTAATGTTGAGATATTGTATGTGCATTTCTCAGGGGTTTTAGGAACATCACCTTTCCCTCTGGGTTCCCTAGCCTCCCAAGTTTCATTCATCTCTAATCTTTCTTCTTCCTACCTGACTTCCCTCTTCCCTCTCCAGTCCCAGCACCCCAATCATCCTCACACTTCCCCCAATAACACCTGACTCCCACCATCTCCCTCTCCTGACTTCTCCCTGCCAAAGTGTGTCTCTATGCATATCATTCCCTTCTCCCCTCCCTACAAAACACTCCTATTTTCCCCACCTTCCCCTGGTAACATCTTTTTCCCTATTATCCCACCCTTTTAACTTCTTTCTTTTCTTTTACCTCCATGTATCCTTTCCATTCCTGGGGTCTTAGTGTTTCATCAGGATATATAATTAAATATAAGGGATTGGTGCTATAATCCACAAAGGAGGGAAAATATACATCACTTGCTTTTCTTGGTTTGTGTTACTTCACTTAGTGTAACAGTCTCTAGTTTCATCCATTTACCTGTAAATTTCATAATTTCATCTTTTCTTGCTGCTAAGTAGAAAACTCCATTGTGTAAATGTACCCCATTTTCATTATTCATTCATCAGTAGAGGGACCTTTATGTTATTTCCATTTTTTAGCTATTGTGAAGAAAACAGCAACAAACATGGATGTACAGGTGCACCTACAGCAGGATGAGTCTTTTGGGTATATGCCAAGGAGTAGTATAAATTGATTATATGGTAAATTCATTTTTAGTGTTGAGAGTTCTCCACACTGTTCTCCACAGTGTTTGTGCAAGTTTGCATTCCCATCAGCAGTTCATGAGAGTTCCCCTTTCTCCACATCTTCACCAGCATTTGGTGTCTTTTGTTCTTTTGATCTTAGCCAGTCTAACTAGGGTAAGATGGAATAATAAAGTGGGTATTTTTATCCTTATTTTCCAATTACTAAAGAGATTGAGCACTTTTTAAAGTGTTTCTTCACTCCTTTTATTTCTTCATATACAAGCTCTCTGTTCAGGTCTACAGCCCATCTTTTTGTTTTCCTCCATTAATTTTATATTACTCTAAATTATGGATATATATTCTCTACCCATATACAGCAATTACAGAATCAGAAAATAAGTAGTGGGTGGATTCTAGAGCCCATTGAGAGCTTAACATTATAACAACATAGTTGCTTTCAGATAAACAGAAATATAACAATAATGTTGTTCAGCTTGCCGTTCATCTGGGGATTTGGTGTTAGCATCCACAAATGAGGGAAACAATTCGCCATTTGTTTTTCTGGGACTGTGTTATTTCACTTAGCATAATGGCTTGGAGCTCCATCCATTTACCTGCAAAGTTTGTGATGTCATCTTTCTTTATCACTAAATAGTACTCCATTGTGTAGATGTACCACATTTTTGTCATCCACTCCGTCAGTTGAGGGGCATTTGGCTTGGTTCCAGCTCTTTGTTGTTGTGAAGAGAGCTGCAGTAAGGTGGATGTGCATGTATGTTTGCGATAGGATGAGTCTTGTGGGTATATACCCAGGAGTGGTATGACTGGGTCAGGTGGTAGGCTCATTTTGAGTCTTTTAAGGGTTCTCCACACTGCTTTCCATAATGATTGTACAAGTTTACATTCCCACCAGTAGTGGATGAGTGTTCCCCTTTCCCCACAACCTCTCCAGCATTTGGTGCCTTTTTTTTTCATTAAGTTGAACTTTAGAGTACACATAGCATTAAAGTAATATAAATGAAACTTGTGATACCAAAACAAGCATTAAAATTCAGTGATACTTTAACATAGAAATTCCATTGTTTTCTCCAACTTGTATTGCATATATATATATATATATATATGCATAAATATATACGTACATGTATACACCTATCACCTGAGTTGGAGGACTTTCTTTTTTCTTTCTTTTCCTTTTTTTTTTTAACCAAAAGATGTCATGTTTTCTCCAAAGAAGTGCTTGAAGTTTCCTTCTTGGCAAGCCCAAACAACCATCAATCCTGCTCCTGTGCTCCACACTGGGGTCCCTCCCCCACATGGTCACCCAAATGAGGTCCAGCAAGTGTGTGTCCTGTCTTGATCTTCCTGCACTGACCTCCATGACACAGCCTGGGTATTCCAACAACGGAAGTCTACACTCAGAAGAAGCTGAAATCCCAGTAGCCACTCAGTCGACAAGCTGGAATCTCAGTAGTCCCCATCTGTCATTGAAGGTTTGGGGGATTCTCAAGTTTTAAATCTGAAGAACAATTTCTCAGACCTTACTGATTATTTATTTCTGGTTATACTTTCCTTTTGGATGCTTAAGTCCACACAGTTAGCCCAGATTAAGCAAGGTTTTTGTTTTCTCCAGGTCAGTTGAGGATCTGGTCCTCAAGGGTCGCTCAAGTTTTTTTTTTTGGCGGGGGAGCCCCAGGCTCCTTTTGGCTTTTCAATCACCAGGTCCATCCACTTGAGGACACAGTTAGGTTTTGCTAGACCAGGATTTTCTTTGTGAACCATGAGCAGACTTTCCTCTTTATAGGCTGGACACTGGCTGAAGTCCCATTAATGGATCTCCAAGACCTCCCTGCACAGGAAGAATGGTGACTCACATTCACAGGACATTTCAAGAGATGCCCCCATGCATAGTCCCCTGAGACTTAGTTGATCTCTGAGGACAAGGAACAAAGTTATCCCTTAGGTCCCTTAGCCAAATTGGTATGGGTATGAAGTATGGCCATTAAGCACCCAGAAAGGCTAAGTTACACAAGGCTGATACATCATACCTATACTAAAATTGTATCTTCTGAAAACAAACTGTGTCTTGTTTCCATATCATATTTCTTGATTCACATTTTTCCATTTTAACTTAATGCTATTCTAAAATATGCATACCTGCCCACCATCATATACCAAAAATCCATAGTCTGAAATTAAATGGTAGGTTAGTGCTAGAACCTGTCTAAGGATTCATAATATAAGAGCAAAGATGTGATCAGATCATGAGGAATATAACATTAATGTTGCTCAGTTTTCCTTACAACTAGGTACTTGGTGCTAGCAGCCACTGATGAGGGATACCATTCATCTTTTGTTTTTCTGGGACTGTGTTACTTCACTTAACATAATATCTTCTAGTTCCATCCATTTACCTGCAAATTTCATGATATCATCTTTCTTTACTACTGCATAGAACTCCATTGTGTAGATGTACCATATTTTCTCTATCCACTCATCTGTTGATGGGCACTTGGGTTGGTTCCAGCTTTTTGCTATTATGAAGAGAGCTGCAATAAACATGGCTTACATGTATCTTTGTGGTAGGATATGTCTTGTGAGTATATACCCAGAAATGCTATGGCTGGGTCAGGTGCTAGGTTCATTTTGAGTTTTTTATTTTATTTTTTTTATTTTTATTTTTGTATGTGTATGAATGTATTGTCTGCATGCAGGTCTGTGCACCCGTGTCGTGCAATGCCGCGGAGGTCAGAAGAGGGTCTCGGATTCCCCTGGAACTGGAGTTCTCCTGGAATTGGAGTTACAGACGGTTCTTAGCCGCCATGTGGGCGCTGGGGATCGAACCCGGGTCCTCTGTAAGAGCGTCGGTGCTCTTAACCGCTAGGCTATCTCTCCAGCCCTCATTTTGAGTTTTTAAGGGTTCTCCACACTGCTTTCCATAATGGTTGTACAAGTTTGTATTCCCACCAGCAGTGGATGAGTGTTTCCCTTTCCCCACAATCTCTCCAGCTTTTGGTATCATTTGTTTTCTTAATCCTAGCCAGCCTTACCGGAGGGAGATTATATCGTATAGTGGTTTTGATTTACATTTCCTTGATTATTAGTGATGTTGAACACTTTTTAAGATGTTTCTTTGCCATCATTATTTCCTTGCTTGTGAAGGCTCTGTTCAGCTCTTTACTCCATGTTTTGAGTGAGTCAATTGATTTCTTACTTCTTTGTTTTTTTGAGTAGTTTATATATTCTGAAAGTTAGTGCTCTGTCAGATGTATCACCAGTGAAGGTTTCTTCCGATTCTGTGGGTTGTCGCTTCACTTCCATGATTGTTTCTTTTGATGTACAGAAGCTTTTGAGTTTTATAAGGTGCCACTTGTCAATTGTCGACCTTATTTCCTGTGTAGCTGCTGTCTGATTTAGAAAGTCTTTTTCTATGCCTATGTCTTGTATGTTGCTGCCAACCTTTTCTTCTATCACCTTCAGAGTTTTGGGTTTCACGTTGAGGTCTTTGATCCATTTGGAGTTGAGTTTTGTACAGGTGAGAGGTGGGGGTTTAATTTTATTCTTCTACAGGTGGTGATCCAGTTTTGCCAACACCATTTGCTGAAGATGCTGTCTTTCATCCATTGAGTCTTTTTGGCCCCCTTGTCAAATATGAGGTGGCTAAAATTGTATGTGCTCAAGTTTGGATCTTCAGTTTTGTTCCATTGGTCTACAGGTCTGTTTTTGTGCCAATACCAGTCTGTTTTTATGACTATAGCCCTGTAGTAGAGTTTAAAGTCTCCTATAGAGATCGCCCCTGTGTTGCTCTTTTCACTCAGGGCTGCTCTGGCTATTCAGGGTCTTTTGTTTGTCCATATGAATTTAAGGGTTTTTTTCTAAGCATGTGAAGAAATTCTTGAGGATTTTAATTGGGATTGCATTAAATCTGTATATTAATTTGGGTAGAATAGACATTTTTACTATATTAATTTTTCCAATTCATGAGCATGGGGGCTCTTTCCATCTTCTGATGTCATTTTCAATCTCCTTCTTCAGGGGTTTATCATTTTTCTTGTAGAGATCTTTGGTTTCTTTGGTTAGGTTTGTTCCTAGGTATTTTATTGTTTTTGAGGCTATTGTGAGTGGGAAAGTCTCCTTGTATTCTTTCTTCAGTTAGTTGCTTGTTGTTGGTATAAAGAAAGGCTACTAATTTTTCTAGGTTATTTTTGTTTCCTGATACTTTATTTAAACTCTTAATCTTTTCTAAGAGCTTTCTGGTTGAGTTTTTAGCATCCATTTTGTAAATCATCATATCTTCTGTAAAGAGAGATAGTTTGACTTCCTCTTTTCCAATTAGTACTCCTTTAATTTCCTTTTCTTTCTTTATTGCCTTAGCAATTGTTTCAAGCAGTATATTGAAGAGGAGTGGTGGCAGTGGCCAGGTTTGCTGAATTCCCATTTTTTTTTTGGTCTTTTTGAGACAGGGTCTCTCTTTATCTCTGTAGCCCCAGCTTTCCTGGAACTCTGTAGACCAGGCTGGCCTTGAACTCACAAAGATCTGCCTGCCTCTGCCTCCCAAGTGCGAGGATTAAAGGCATGTGTCACCACGCCTGGCCTGAGTTCCTATCTTTAAGGGGAATCCTTCTAACCTTCTAAACATCATTTAGGATGATGTTGGCTGTGGCTTTCTTTTTTTAATTTTATTTATTTTTTATGTGTATGAATGAAGTGTCTGCATGTATGTTTGTGCACCCATGTTGTGCAATGCCGTCGAGGTCAGAAGAGAGTGTTGGATTCCCCTGGAACTGGAGTTAAAGATGGTTCTCAGCCACCATGTGGGTGCTGTGAATCAAACCTGGGTCCTCTGCAAGAGCAGTCGGTGCTCTTAAACAGTAGGCCATCTCTCCAGCCCCATCTGTAGGTTTCTTGTATATGGCTTTGATTATGTTGAGGAATGATCTTTCCAGTCCAATTCCCTTTAGGACTTTAAGCATGAAGTGGCATTGGATTTTGTGGAAGGCTTTATCTGTATCAATTGAGATGATCATGTGGTTTTTGTCTTTCAGTCCATTTATGTGTTTTATGATATTTATTGATTTACATATGTTGAACCATTCCCAGCATCTCTGGTATGAATCCAACTTGATAATGATGGATGATGTTTTTGATGTGGGTCTGTATGCATGTTGCAATTATTTTGTTGAGAATTTTTGCATCCATATTCACTAATGAGATGGGTCTATAGCTTTCTTTTTTCTAGTATCTTTGCCTGGTTTTGGTATTAGAGTGATGCTAGCTTCATAGAAGGAGTTTTGGAGAATTCTTCTGTTTGTATTCTTCTGAACATTTTGAGTAGCATTGGTTGTAGGACCTCTTTAAATGTTTTATAGACTCCTGCTCTGAAACCATCTGGACTGTGGCTTTTTTTAGTTGGGAGGTTTTTAATTGCATCTTCAGTTTCCTCAAATATTATGGGTCTATTTAAGCTGTCAATCTCTTCTTGCTTTAGCTTTGGTGATTCCCAGGATTTCAAATATTCATCCATTTTGCTTAGGTTTTCAAATTTAGTAGAGTATAGGTTTTTGAAGTATTCCCATATGATTGCCTGGATCTTTTCCTTCTCTGTCATGATGTTTCCCCTTTCATCATGAATTCTATTGATTTGGAGTTGCTCTTTCTTTCTCTTAGTTGACTGTGCTAGAGTTCTGACTATCTCGTTTATTCTCTCAAATAACCAACTTTTGGATTCATTGATCTTTTTTGTATTATTTTCTTTGTTTCTATTTCATTGATTTCTGCTCTTATTTTTGTCATTTCTTCCTGTTTGTTGTATTTAGAGTTCATTTGTTGTTATCTTTCCATTGATTTTAGCTGCAGAGTTAACTCATTCATTTGTGCTTTTTCTGTTTCTTTTTTTTTTTTTATTGTAGGCACCCAAGGCTATAAACTTTCCTCTTAAGATTGCTTTTACGTTGTCCCATAGTTTTTGCTGTGTTGTACTGTCATAATTTAGTTCCAGGAATGCTTTTATTTCTTTATTTCTTCCTTGACTCATTCATTATTCAGGAGTGTGTTGTTTAGTCTCCATGCGTTTGTGTAGATAGTAGGGCTTATCTTGGTGTTGATATTGAGCTTTATTGCACAGTGGTCTGATAGAATGCATGAAATTATTTCAATTTTTGTATTTGTTGAGGTTTTTTCTATGCCCCAGTATGTGGTCAATTTTGGAGAATATTCCATGGTGTGCTGAGTAGAAAGTGTATTCTCTGTTGCTTGGGTGGAATAGTCAGTAGATGTCTGTGATGTCCATTTGTTGTATGGTATTGCTCAGTTCAGATGTCTCTCTGTTTATTCTTTGTCTGGTTGATCTGTCCAAGGAGCTCAGTGGGGTATTGAAGTCCCTTACTATGAGTGTGCTGGGGTTAATCTGTGCCTTGAGGTCCTGTAGAGTTGTGTTGATAAAGATCAGTACACCTGAGTTTGGTGCATATATGTTCATGATTGTGAAGTCTTCATGGATAATTTTCCCTTTAATAAGGATGTAATGGCCCTCTTTATCTCTTCTGATTGCTTCTACTTTGAAATCTATTTTGTCTGATATTAAAATAGCAACTCCTGCTTTCTTTTTGGTACCATTTCTTGGAATATTTTTTTCCATCCTTTCACTTTCAGTTGGTGCCTATCTTTGAGGGTTAGATGGGTTTCTTGTAGACAGCATATAGATGGATTCTGTTTCCTAATCCATTCTCCCAGTCTATGTCTTTTGATTGGGGAGTTTAGTCCATTAATATTTAAGATTATAATTGAGAGACATGTATTGCTTCCTTTCCTCTTAACATCTATCTGCATTGTTGGTCTAGGGTTCTACTTCTGCAGTTATGTTTTTATTAATTTCCCTTTCAAAGTGCCTGGGGATAGCTGCTCCTCTCCTCTGCCCTTTGAATTGATTCAAATATTCTCTGAAGATTTGGTTTTTTGGACATCTATTCTTTCATCTTGTTTTTGTAATGGAAGATTTTCTCTTTCCTTCAACTAGAATCGACATTTTTTGCTGGGTATAGTAACCTGGGTTGGCATTTGTAGTCGTTTAGCACTGGGAATGCTTTGGTCCATGTTCTTCTTGCTTTCATAGTTTGTGCTGAGAAGTCAGGTGAAATTCTAATAGGTTTCCCTTTATATGTAACTTCTTGTTTTTCTCTTGTGGCTTTTAGAATTTTGTCTTTGTTTTGGGTGTCTAGAGTTTTACCTATATTATGGCATGGGGAGTTTCTTTTCTGGTCTTGTCTATTTGGTGTTCTAGGTGCTTCTTGTATTTGTACATGTTTGTCTTTTTTTAGTTTGGGAAAAGTTTCATCTATTATTCTGTTGAAGTTCCGATCAATACCATTCTCTTGGGATTGTTCTTCTTCTATCCCTATGATGTGGAGGTTCGATCTTTACATTGTCCCACATTTCCTGATTGTTTCACTCTTGTGTATTTTTAAAATTTTCATAGTCTTTACTTGAGCCTTTTAATTGTTCTGTGTTATCTTCCAGGTGTGATATTCTTTTTTCTGCTTTCTCCATTCTGCTTCTGAGGCTTTTTCCCATTCTTTCCTCTTGATTGGATGAGTGTTTGATATCCTTTTTCATTTTGTCTTGTGTATTCTTTACTATTTCCACTACCTTTTGGATCTTCTCAATCTCTTCTTGTAGCTCCTTGCTTCGCTGGTTGGTTTCCTTTTTCATTCCAGCATGGGATCTTTTCAGTGTTTCCACTTCCTTCCAGAGTTTTTCATTTTCTTCCTCTTGGTCTTTCCAGAGTTTGTCATTTTCTCCTTTTAATTCTTTCCGAAGTTTGCCATTCTCTCCCTCTAGGTCCTTTCTGAGTTTTTCATTCTCTCCCCTTAGTTCAATGATTTCTTTAAATATATCTGTGATTGTTTTACAATCTGTGTCCTGGGCTACCTCCAGGGAGGTCCCATTGTGAGAATCTTCCATAGGATCCTTCATTAGACTTTAGCGTGGAATTATTCTTCAATTTTCCCATATTATTCTTTCTTTGTGCTCTTGGCATGTGGGTTTCCTTTTGCCTGTATTCTGATGAGAATTTCAAATGCCTCTTCACCATGCTGAAGGATCTCTTTCCCTGATTCCTTCTCTTTATTTATGGAGTGTTGACTTGTCTATATTTCAGGCTTTCAATTTTGGTTATATATTGGGAGGTATAGCTCATTCTTCCCTTTCTATTCTGCAAGAACTGGGCAGGTAACAGCCATTATGACATCCTCTGAGCCCTGTGCTCCCTCTGCTTCTGCCAGCCAGTTCCTCTAGGTTGGGTGTAGGGCTTATTGAACACTCCCTCCGGAATTCCAGCTGGCAGGAGTGGGGGGGGGCTGCTTGCTTAGCCTGCACCCTGGTACCCTGCAGCTGAGCTGGTCTGGCACAGTCTGCCAGCCTATGTGCATGGCAGGCCTAGCTTCCCTTTCCCACAATCCCCTCCCAGATGCTGCCATCTTTTGTTTTCTTGATCTTAGCTAGTCCTGTCAGAATGAGATGATATCTGAGAATGGTTTTAATTTGCATTTCCTTAATGATTAATGATGTTGAACATGTTTTAAGATGTTTCTCAGTCATCTTTACTTCCTCACTGGTGAAGTCTCTGTTGAGCTCTTACTCCATCTTTTGAGTAGGTAATTTGTTTTCTTCTTTGTTTTTTGAGTAGTTTATATATTCTTCATGTTAATGCACAATATTGTTTTCACCATTCAAAGAGGATGGTAGGTCTTTCCATCTCCTAGTATCTTCTTCTATGTTCTTTTTTGTTGTTTAAAGTTTTGAAATTTTCATTGTAGGTATCTTAAATGTCCTTGGTTAGGTTTATTTCTAAATATTTTTGAGGTTATTTTGAATGGAAAGGTTTCCTTCATTGCCTGTTCTGATTGCTTGTTATTTGTATATAGAAAGGCTACTGATTTTTATAAGTTGATTTTGTAACCTGCCTCTTTACTAAAAGTAGTAATCATTTCTTTTTTTAAATTTTTTACTTATTATTTTATGTATATAAGTGTACTGTCTGCATGTAGGTAGGTTCACCCATGTTGTGCAATGCTGCAGAGGTCAGAAGAGGGTGTCAGGGTCCCCTGGAACTGGAGTTAAAGATGTTCTTAGTCACCATGTGGGTGCTGTGACTCGAACCTAGGTCCTCTGCAAGTGCAGAGGTGCTCTTAACTGCTGAGCTATCTTTCCAGCCCCAAGTAGTAACCATTTCTAACAGTTTTCTGGTGGAATTTTTGGGATCTCTTATCTATAAAATCTTATTGTCTGCAAATAGTGGTAATTTGACCTCTTCTTTTCCAATTAGTACTCCTTTAATTTCCTTCTCTTACGTTATTGCTCTTGTAAGATTCTTAAGCACTATACTGAAAAGGAGTGGAGGATGTGGACAGCCCTGTCTGTCTGATTTTAATGAGAATGTTTCTAATTTTTCTCATTTAAAACGATGTTGACTTCAAGGCCAGCCTGGTCTACAGAGCGAGTTCCTGTGGGGAACTCGCTGGGGCTACAGGGAGACCCTGTCTTGAAAAGACCAAAAAAAAAAAAAAAAGATGTTGACTATGGGTTTGTTGTATATAGCTTTAATTATGTTGAGGCATGTTACGTCTAGACCAATTTCTTCTAAGACTGGTAATATGAATGCATGTTGGTATTTTTCAAAGGACTTTTCTGCATCTATTGAGATTATCATGTGATTTTTATCCTTAAGTTTATTGATATGTTTTATTACATTTATTTCTTTATATATATTGAACTATCCCTGCATCTCTGGAATAAAGACAGATTGGTTGTAGTGGATGATCTTTTTGATGTATGTCTTTATGTGGTTTATGTGTATTGTGTTGAATATCCTTTCATCTATGTTTATTAAAGATATGTCCCTATAGATTTCTTTCTTGGTGGTATCTTTACCTGTTTTTGGAATTAGATACTGCCTGGCTTCATTGAAGGAGTTTGGGAGTTCTCCTTCTGTTTCTATCTTTTTGAATGATTTATGGAGTATTAATTGTAGATCTTTGAATGCATGATAGAATTATGCAATCATACTTGTTTAATGCTTCAAAGAACCAGCTCTTACATTCATTCATGTTTTTGTCTATTGTTTTGTTTCTACTTCATTTCTGTGTCGTTTTCTAGGACTTCTTTTGGTTTAGTGTTCTGGGATAATTTGTTTATTCTTTGTGCTCATTTGAGAGTGTTTAAGCTTCCCTTCTGACTATAGTACTCCATCAAGTATTCTCTGAAGAGTTGGTTTTGTGGACATACATAAATTATTTAATTTTTTATCACAGAAAGTTTTTCTTTCTCCTTCAATTATATCTGATAGTTTTGCTGGGCATAGTACAGTGAGCTGGATTCTTTGTTTTTTTTTTTTATGTCTTGTACAACATTGGTCCAAACCCTTCTGACTTTAATAATGTTCATAGAAAATCAGGTCTTATCTTTTTGGGTCAGCCTTTATATGTGACTTTTTTTTTCTCAGCTTTCAATATCTTCCTGCTGTTCTGTATAGTTACGTTTTGACTAATATATTTATTTCTCTAGTCCTGTCTACTTGCTGTTTGTGTGATAGCTTCACTGTTAACTTGACACACTTGGGTTGAGAGAGTCTCAATTGGGGAGTTTCCTCCATTGGAGTGGCCTGTGGCCATGTCTGTGGGCTATTTTATTAATTGCTGAGTGATGTGGAAGGGCCCAGACCACTTCAGGTGGTACCACTCCTGGGCATATTGTTCTGTATTGTATAAGAAAGCAGGCTGAGTGGGGCCAGGGGAGCAAGCCAGTAAGGAACATTCATCAGTGGCCTGTGTTTCAGCTCCTGCCTCCAGGTTCCTGCCCTGAATTCCTACCTTGGGCTCCTAAGTGATGAACTGTGACCCAGGAAATGAAAGGTGAATAAACCCTTTCCTCCTAAGGTTGGTATTAGTCAGAGTACACAGCAATTGAAAGCAAAGTAGAGCAGTGTTCTATATGCCTTTTGCAAAATGATATGTATCTCTTTTTAGATTTGGGAAATTTTCTTCTATCGTTTTATTAAAAATACTTTCTGCACCTTTGACATGTGTTGCTTCTTCTATGACTATTATTCAAAGTTTGTTCTTTTATATTGTCCCAGAGGTCTTGCAAATTCCCTTCACAGGTTGTTTTAGATTTGACATTTTCTTTGGTTGAGAGATATATTTCCCCAAACTTGTCTTCAAGAGCTGCCATTTTTTTTTGTTCCATTTCCTCCACTTCCTTTTTGCTTCTTTCCTCTAAGCTTTTATTTTGAGTTCCTGAGCTTCTGATTTCAAGTTTTATTTCAGTTTGTCTTTTCTTCCAAAATCCTATCTTTCTATTTAATTCTAATTTTATGTTTTGAATTGTGTTAGTTATTTCATTCAACTGTTTGTGTTTTCATGGCTTTCATTCAGGTTTTTATTCATATCCTCTTTGAGTTCCTTGAACATGTTTGCAGTTCCTCTTTGGAGTCATTGTTATGTTGTTGTTATATTAGGTTGTTATTTTCAGGAACTATTACAATGGAGTTATTAGCTTTTGTAGTAGATGCATTATCTTGGTTATTTATATTCGTGTTTTTTAATGAAATATAGGCATCTGAATTTGTGTGGAAATGTTTCTTGGTATGGTTAAGTGATCTTATTTTTATTGATTCTTTTTTTAATCTTTGCTGTTTCTCCAACTTGTCATGTTATGGGGCAGCTAAGTAGTGCTTGGGTTGAGTTTTGGAGCCACTTTATGTTAATGTGCAAATGGGATGAATGAAGTAGTTTCAGTTCACCTAGAGGTATTGTTGCAGGAAAGATTAAGCAGGGCACCTGGATTGTGCAGAAACCAGGTATTTTATTTAGTCAGCAGCCTGACTCAAACCTCAAAATATGGACCCTGAAGGAAGGTTACACATATCTTTTATAGCTTAGGAATTGTGCTGCAGTGAGAAACTTACATATCGATTGACCATCAGTAAAGTTCTAAAGCCAGGCATGTTATTACCAATTCAAAAGAGACAAACAGGCTAAAAATGCCCTTCTGAAAGTCATTATACAAGTTCTGAGACAAACAGATGTGTCGGCACACAAGGCAAGTGGTTTTATCTAGCTGTGCCAGCATTCTAGCTACTAAATTGTCACGTGAACCTTACTGCCAGAGATACACAGAAAAGAACAAGGATTAAAATCCATAATTTCCTAAAATATTCCATAAGGTGCTACATCAGCTCCCCTCCTTTGAGACTTGTTATTTAACCCAGAGTTAAACTATCGAGTTTCTATTTCTGTCTTTTTTTCTTTTTTAGATTTGGGCCTCCAGATAATGTGATGACCTTGGATGTGGTTCTTCTCTCTCCAGTGGCTTCTTTTATTGTTGTTGTTCCCTTTAATTTTATAGTAGTCCAAAATATGCATATATACATTCCACACATGTACCCAAATTACAATATCTGAAAATAAACTATAGGTTAACTCCAGAACACATCTAAGAATTCACATTTTGACAGTAAATCTGCATGCAGGTAAAAAGAAATATAACTTTAAATTCCTAAATTATATAGCAAGTTGATGTATTTTTTCCATTTAATTTTTTATTATTCCAAAATATACATCTATACACTCCATGCATATACCAGGTTTACCTTGTTTTATGGGAGTTCATTAAAGTTTATTTCTAGGTTTTTAAGTGGTATTTAAAACTATTGCTTGGAAATTATAATTCCTTATATTAAGGAAATATTAAGGAAATGTGTTATCTTTATCTTTCCTTCTTGGTCGATTAAGACTATACAGTGGGCCAAAACTAACACTCCCCACCTCCTTTAAAATTTTTGTAAGGTTATTTGGGCTTGGGAGGAGCCTCTGGCTCCACTAACTTTTTTTTTTTTTAACCAATTCCAGTTATGTGAGGATAAGTCAAAAGTATTTGCCTGACCATGGCTTTGTTTGAAGCATTGGGGAAGTGTCCTCAGTGTTGACCCTCCCCTCTGTAGATTGGCTAGGAGCTTAAGTCCATTTGGAGGGTTTCCATGGCCTCCCTGAGCAAGTTAGGTGACTCACCATATTTATAAGACAGTTTTAAAGATGCCCCAGAGTCCAGTGACTTTGGAGGGCAATAGGCAAAATACCGTCCCATTAACTTCCTCTAATAATACTAGCATAGGCTTCCAGACACGGTTATCAAATGCCCCCAAAGTCAAACATATTTACCTGGCATTTTTAATGACTGTTAAATAAAGCTTGCTTAAAAATTAAACATTTTGAGTAAACCTTGCAAACATTATTAATGTTTAAGTATTAAATAGTGAACCAATAATTTTGGTTACTAATTTTAATGTTGATTTTTTTACGTTTAACATCCAGTTGCCTTAAAAGTTTAATGATTTCAAGGTGAAGATTCTGTTATTTTAAAGAATGCCATGTATATTTTCATCTCTGTTACATATGACAATAAAATTTACGTTAAAGATAAAAGTGGTAGCTTTCTTTTTTAATAAGAAACATTTCCCAAATCCAGAAGCTTGAACTATATTATACTTCATTGCAATTAATGAACTCTTGGGAATTTCAAGAAACAAAAATCATGACATTGTCACCTTTTTAATAAATACCTTAACTATGAAGAAGCAAAACAAAGGATTAATAAAAATTTTAGTAATTCTAACATGCATTTATTTTATATTTTAATATCTTTAAACATAATAAAATAGTTTACTGTTAATTGTGAAATTTTTCCTTGGGGTTATTAAGTAAAGTCTATTTCCTTTTTAAAGTTTTAGTGACAAATGATTGTTTACATTGAATTTATCTAAGACTGCCAATGAATTTATTTAACCTTCCCATAGGGCAAGATTGAAGGGTTATTCACAGGTGTTTCAGTGAGACAAGAGTAGCTATATTGTAAAGTCTTCACCCAGTGTGGTTAATTAGTCTTATGAGTTATTATTTGGGCCCTGTACTGGATAGCTCCAGTGTCAGCTTGACTCATCTGGGTTGAGAGAACCTCAGCTGAGGAACTGCCTCCGTTGGATTGGCCTATGGGGCTATGTCTCATTGGCATTTACTTAACTGATGAGTGATGTGGGAAGGCCCAGCCCACTATAGGCAGTGTCACTCATGGGCAGAGACAAACCTGATTGCTCTCAGAGTGAATTTTCCTGTTAAAGAGGGCTATCAATCTGTACGGATTAGAAAGAAAAACCATATTACAGGTTACCATACATAATCTTAGATTTATATATTTATAATTAGTGAATAAGGAACAGAGAACAATAACATTTTACATGAACTCAGGAACAGATTATATTGGAAAGCTGGGGAAATTCAGATTTAGAGTCTCAATGTAGAATAAATGGGCATTAGGACCTAGGAGGTCCATTTTGGCCTTTCTCTTCCTTGTGTAAAGCTTCAGCTTCTTGGGTTTCAGGCAATGACATCCCAAACCAGTGCTCTTGGCCCAGTGTCCCTGGACACATTAAGATCTGGGATGTAGCATTTTAGACTAGTTAGCAAACCTGCAAGAAAGCCAGTGCCTCAGAGAGGAAAGAAGCCCTGCCTGGGAGGGGCGAGGTCCAGCACGCAGGTGGCTCCATTCTCTGTCCCACATCAACATTTAGAGCCCTTTTACAGACTGCTCTGGATGATGGTTACATATTGCTGTGACCACGGCCAGAGAATTAGGACCTTGTGGACAATAGATAGCCCTAGGATGTTTAATATTAACCTCCCTGCTCTGGAGAGTTTCTTGACTATCAATTAACAGCACTCTGGTGAGTGCCTCCTATTAAGTGATCCTCCTCACTCCCTTCATCTGTGGAATGCGGGAGTTGCTCCATGTGGATTTGAGGTTTCCATCCTGCCCTATGCATATTTTCACACATTTTCATACATGGTCAGATGACATTTCTATACCACCCTCAACCCAGTATTCCAAGACAAAAGTCCCAGTTTGTGATTGTCAACCCTTAAGGGGTCACAGTATCATTCCTCTTTCCACTGATGCCAGCCAGGGACTACTCAGGTCCTTCAGTTTTCAGGGCCCTTTAGGCCCAAAGTTCCTCCATGACTAGACAGAGGGCACTCCCGGACCCTTATAAGGAGGTGATTACCCTCTTCTTCCAGCAATTTTGGAGGCCTCCTCATGGACCTGGGTTCTGCTTGTTTAGTTGGGTGGTGCTAGAAAGCCCTGCTCCTGGTTCCTGTCTCTTTGGTTCTGTTGCACTTGGGGGCAGCATACTTGAGATGCCTGAGTCTCCTCTTAAAAGTTCAAGAAGCCTGAGTTCTGTTAAGGGGAAGTCATCCTCCAGCATCCTGGGGAGCCTAATCCCTGAAACGAAGGGAGACAAAAAGCCATCTCTACTTCTGCCCTCCCAGCCCAGTGCTCCAGAACTGTTGTGGTAAAGATCACGCAGGACACTAGGAGTATACAGAAAGCCAGAATTTTATTTAGGCAGCAGACTGGTCCAAGCCCCAAAATCTGGACTCTGAAGGGAAGGAGCACATATCTTTTACAAATAAGGCATTGGGGTACAGTGATAAGGAAGTGTATATATTGATTGACTATCAGAAAAGGCTTAAAACTAGGCAAAATATTATAAATTTAGTAAATAAAACATGCTGAAAAGATCCCCTGTTTGAAAGTTATTGTAGAAGTCTCTTTCTGAGACAAAAGAATTGAGGAAGTTTTGTCCAGACACAAGGCAAATGGTTCTAGCTAGCTGCATCAGGCTTCTAACCACAATCTTGTCATCTGAATTTTGCTGCTAGAGACACAGATAGAAGAAACAAGGATTAAAATCCACTTTTTCTTGAAATAGTCCACCAGACTTTATATCAGGAAGTTTGCCTTTTGAGTTGAGATTCCAGGATTAACTCCACATGGTCCTGGAGCAGCAGGTGAACAGGTTTTCTGCCAGGTTAGGATGGGAGCTCACAGGTCTGGGAGTCCACAGAGTTCAGATGATGGGGCACTGGGAAGTCTCAGGAATCCTGGAGCAGAAAAGGATCCCAGAGACCCAAGCTGGCCTGAGAGCTGAGATGGTGGAAGGAATTCACTGTGCCAAGACTGGAGTGGTTTGCAAATTTGAGATGGGATTGGATACCTGTGACCCAAGGAATTCTGAGGGCTAAGATGGTGGGTTGCTAAGGAGCCCCAGGAATGGAATTGAAAACAAGAAGTCTGGGTGAGGATGGATCCCCAATATCCAGCTGGGCTGAGAGATGAGATGGTGGAAAGTGACTTACCTTGTCAAGACTGGAGGTGCACACAGATCCAGAATGGGGTAATATCCCTGTGATCCAGGGTGGACTGAAAGCTAAGATGGTGGGGCATTTGGGAATTTCTGGAACTGATCTCTGGACCACAAGACTGGGGCAGGAAAAGATCTCAGAGACTCCAGCTGGCCTGAGAGATAAGATGGAATAGGGGGACTCACTTTGGCAAGACTGGAAGAGCAGGCAGATCTGGGATGGGATAGCATCCCCTTGTGACCCAAGGATGTCTCTGCCTATATTTTTAAAGTATGTTAAACATTATCAGATTCTGGCATCAAGGGACAAAGCTAACATCAATAATCATCATGACAGTTATCTAAAGTGAGCTCTGGTTGAAATCATTAATGTGCCGTATTTCCTAACCACCCATTTGTTATGTCATTGGATGGAATTTCTTTAAGCAATTGCTGTCTGGATAGGTCAAATTTGTCAATGATACTGATGACATCACTTTAAGTTACATTTCATTCACATAGAATCTGGCTTCAGAAGGTCAGTTTTATGATAACCCCAAATGAGGGAATTTAGTACAAGTATCCAATGTTGTACCACGTACAGTGTTTCTATAATTAGAACTAGCCATTCATGTTTCAATGCTAAAATGTCAACAAATACAGTCAAAGAAATAACATTCTCCTCAATTTCTATAGTTCAACATGGCATTCAATGCATAGTGAGTGGGTGGTGTTCCTAGGATTTAATAAGATACAGTTGAGCAGATGGAGCAGAAAAAGACAAGCTGTGTTCTGATTTATTTTCAAGTACTGTTTTCTTTAGAACCAATCATCCTATTGGACTTTTAGAGAAACATTAGCAAATCAGAAATGCAGAAGAAAGTGTCAATATTAAGCTTTATTGTAATACATTCCAAGTAAAGTGACTCCTTTAAAATTAAGAAGTTTCTTAAGGAACTACCAATTTAGTTAGTCAGGTGCTAATAGCTTTGGAAAGTAAATTATTCTCAAATGAGGTACTGATGTCACTCTAATCCTTTAAATGGCTCCCAAAACATGTCTATACTGAGGATGCAATTACGATGGCAATGTTCTTGGTATTTTGTGTGATCCAGGAGGACCTGGGATTTAGAAAGTAAACTTTTCAGATTAAACTAATTTGTATTGGACTTTAATGAAGGAAAGGACCTCAGAACCTTTCTGTTCAGTTCTCAAAAGAGGGATGAAACACACAAATCCTCTTTGCTACCAGTTGCAGGTGGAATAATGAATATTACTTTCTCTACTTTCTATTATCACAAAGTCTAGGCCATCTTTCCTACGTGTTTGATATTTAAAGTCTATATTTAGCATTTTTGGAAATAAAGGCAAGAGGAAGAATAACAAGGAAAGAAGAAACTATGTGAGTATTAGAGGATATGTGAGCTGCAGAAAACAGATCATCCTGCTGGGAGGTACCCTAGTTCCTTCTTTCACAGTGACTTAAGGATGGGCCTAGGCCCTTATCTCTTGTTGCTACTACTTTTACCCATGGTTATCATTTCAACAAAATAGTTGGATCTAACAAGTACCCTTTCAAACATTTTGATTTAACTTTTTTTTTTTTTGGTGTTTTCAAGACAGGGTCTCCCTGTAGCCCCAGCTGTCCTGGAACTCACTCTGTAGACCAGGCTGGCCTTGAGCTCACAAAGATCCACCTGCCTCTGCCTCCCAAGTGCTAGGATTAAAGGAGTGAGCCACCACGCCTGACTTGATTTAAACGTGTGATTAGACTTCTGTTCCAGACATAGAGAAGTAACAGGATGAAAATTTACTTTTCACTTTAAACAACCATCATGGACAAAATGTATGAAACAACTGTTTCCAAACATCAGTCAACAAGCAGCTTACAAGAGTGATCCTCAGGGGAAGCAAAACAAATTAAATGACCTCAGGATTGTTCTAGCTCATTACCTAGAAAGCACATCCAGCCTGAGGCAAAAAACCAGGGGGAAAATTGGGAGAGGGATAGTGAGAGCAAATGCCAGCATAAGAGGGAGAAGAGAAAACTATGCAACCCAGCAGCCATTCCCACACTCTTCCTAGGAAGATCAAGATATGGCAAAGAAAATTCAGTTCTCAGTTGAAGAGAAAAGGTATTTAAAAATTTTAAAACCCTCCACATTAATATTGTATATTATAGAAGAAAGAACTTAGCAAAAAGAAGGGTTAAGTAAATCAAGAGCTAATTCCAGGAAATAGAACATTGAAATATGATGTGAAAATAGCTTTGTCCTTCCCAACTTGGGCCTGGGGGGGAATGGATCCTGCAAAGCAGGGTGTGGGAAGAAGGGCCAGTCTGCAATCAGCAAGGTGGTGACCTGAGAATACACTATCAACATTTACAAGGAGTGGGCTTCAAGAAATATGGCCCTCGGGCACCCAAAGAAATCTGGAAATTTTGCATGAAGGAGATGGGTACTCCAGATGTACGTGCACTGATACCAGGTGCACATCTGGATTACCTATCTATATCGATATGTATCTATGTATCAAATTATTATCTAATACATAAAACTATTTCAAATGGATGAAAGACCTTGTTGTGAAACCGAAAATCCTGATTCTATTAGAAGAAAACATAGACAGTATCATACAATATATAAGTTCAGGAAAGGACTTTCAAAATAGGACTCCATTCAGACAGGAATTAAGGACAACAATTGACAAATGGAACCTTATTAAACTAAAAAAATCATCTGTACAGCAAAGGAAACAACCAATGGAGCTAAGAAAGAAGCCCAGATAGTGGCATCTACCCAGGATTACTTTCCAAATATATAGAGGATAATTTCCAGAATATATAGAGAACTCACAAAACAAAGAATCAAGAAAACATATGACCTAATTAAAAAATGGGCTATATCTCTAAACAGAGAATTTTCAAAGAGAAGAAATAAAAATGGCTAGGGAATACCTTAAAAACTATTCACTGTCTTTAGGAATTAGGGAACTCCAAATTATAACTACTGTCAGATTTCATCTTACCCCAGTCAGAATCGCTAAGATCAAGGAAACAAATGACAGCAAATGCTAGCGAGGATGCAGGGAAAGGACAACCCTCTTCACTGCTGGTGGGTGCATCCAAATTTTGAAAGCAGTGTGAACTCTTTAAAAAACTAAAATTAGATCTACCATATGATCTAAGTATACCACTCCTTGCCATACATCCAAAGGACTTGATACACTACTGTAGAGAAACTTGCTTAACCATGTTTTTGCTGCTCTTTTCACAATATCTAGGAAATGGACATGACCTAAATATGCTTCAACAAATGAAAATATACATTTGCACAATAGAGTTCTATTCAGCAGTAATGTAAAATGAAATTTGCAGGTAAATGGATGGAACTAGAAACTGTTATAATAAATAAGGTAACAGATTCAGAAAGTAAGCTTTGCATGTGGATCCTAACTCCAAATACACACACACACACACACACACACACACACACACACACACACACATTCAATAAGCAGGAAGATGGAAAGGGAATCGTGGAATGTGAGGGGAAGAAGGAGCTCAAGAGAGGAGGATAGTAGGAGACAGGTGTTGTCAAAGGCAAAATGGGGAAAATGGGGAGGTACTCTAACTGGGGAGGGAGGAGGGAGGTGCTGACAAAGTGAGATAAAGAAAATAAGGATAAACAATGATTAGGTGGTGTGAAAGGCCAATGGGAAATGGAGTATTTATTAACCCTACAGAAAATACACATATAGTATAAATGTTAGTGTATGTGAAGCTGAAAGCTATGTAAGAAGACAAAAATCATAGTGCCAAGCAAAGGAAACATTTCTTCGAGTTGTTGGAAATAGTAGTCCAGAACACTCCCAAAATAATATGTTATTGATTCAGCACTTGATTACCTCCCAGAACTTGAAACAATTGAGCTGAAACTGTCCTGGAAGCCTCCTCCTTGAAGAGTAGTTTTTACAGTATCAGAAAATACTATATAAGTTGCCAAAAGAGAAAACTTATCAATGATCCCTCCCAGCTGTAAAGTCTATCAACTACAACAATGATGGGCCTAGCAAATTATCTCTATTGGTCTAGTACTGGCACTTTTATATTGGGGATAATTAACAGCAATTGGACTTAAGGCCTACCCAGTGTAAAGCAATTTGTGTGTGCTACCATATACATTTAACAGCAATTGGACTTAAGGCCTACCCAGTGTAAAGCAATTTGTGTGTGCTACCATATACATAGCTGAGTAGACATGGCTAAAGTGATCACAGAACTTAGAGAAGAACCTACTTCTGTCATTTTCCTAAACCAACTTAAATCTTACTATATTCTAAATGCTTATCCTTATATTTACAGACAAGTAAACCTCTTGAAAGTAAACCCTAATGAAAGTAGCTTCTTTTTGAAATATATGTAGACTATTACAAAGTGTCACAACTGTTCAAATGCCCTAAGCGATGCTTCTTCAATGCAGCTCCTAAGGCTCAGGTTTTATCATGGAAGAAAAATAATGTAAGAACCAGAGGGACAAAGCACTTGCTGCTAGTTAATGCATTCTAGGCATGATAGGGAAGCCACACCAATGAAATTTCCACAGTATGATAGCCTAACACAATTTGAATAATGATAAAACCAGTTGACATGTTGAGGTGGATGGGGATGAAGAGCTACAGGCAATTAATGTATGTAGAGGGAGAAAAAAACAACAGCAGTTTTCTCTGGGGATAACTCCATGATCATTTGCCTAATCCCAACTGGGCCACCCTAAGCACATGTGCACAGAAGTTCCACTAAGTGGACTCAGTGCATTTTATACATACACATATGTATATATACATATTTATAAATGTATATATTTATATGTAACAATGAAGAAGACAAGAAATTGAGAGAGAGTGGGTTGGGGACACAGGAGCAGTTGGAGGTTGATTGGAGGGATGGAAGTAATGTGAATTCAATACTCATGCATGGAATTCTTAAAAACAAAAATAAAAAATAAAATACAAAATGAAAAATTGTCATAAAATAATCAGGAAGATGACATGCTTTATTTAAGTGATTTGATCTTTAAGAAAACTACACATTGTTGCTCAGACATCAAAATAGAAAGTGAAAGTTATCTGCTATGAGGAAAATGATAGCAGGGTTGTTTAACATTTTTCTCAGCAAATAGCACTGTTTTGAGAGAGACCCAAATAATCACTGAGCTGACCAACTTGTTTTTCATTTCTCATGTTGTAGCCAGATCAGCCTTTGTGAGTGGAAGTTCATGCTGTCGAGCCCATGCATAACCTCCATCTCTGCCACTGTGACACTTTGTTCATGGGCCCATTGAGCAACAACAGGGATAGCTGGAGAAAGAGGCTGACTATCCACAGAACAAGTCATCCGATCTACTTGATTATTAAATTCATCCTCTGTTGAGATCACCTTTTGATGAGCATTTACATGAAACACAAGTATCTTCACATCCTTTGACCATTCAGAGAGCTCTATCCACATACTTCTTCCCCAAATGTCTTTCTCACCAATTTTCCAGTCATGCTCCTTCCCAGTCCCTGACCATTCAGCCAAACCATTGGCTACAGCCCATGAATCAGTATATAATCTATATAACTGAACCTCTGGCCAATTTCTCCTTCCAGCAAAATGCACAACCATGTGCACTGCCTGAATGTTCTGCCCACTTTGAAGATTTCCTTCACCAGTGTCTTTAGGGTTGTTTCAGAAATAGGCTGTAATGCCACAGCTGTCCACCTCTGGGTCCTCAATATTGTGGAGAATGTGGTTTTACACTCAATCCATTCGAGCATGCCATCTCCTGACCCTCACAATCCCTTCATCAATACTAAGCCAAGGAATATCAGGCATCTCTAACTTGCTGTTAGTAGGCCATGTTTTAATAAATACATCAGCCAACCATTCAAATAAACTTTTAACACCTTTTTTAACTGCTCAGCTTCCATGTTAAACCTAGAAATCTTGACTCAGTGGGCTCATATCTATAAACTCAGTCTGATCCAATTTTATATTCCTTCCACCATTATCCACACCCTTAAAATCCATCCCACACATTATTTCCTTAAGGCTTTTGTCTGAATGAATTG
Organism: Rhizomys pruinosus; assembly: GCA_009823505.1. Classification (NCBI taxonomy): domain Eukaryota; kingdom Metazoa; phylum Chordata; class Mammalia; order Rodentia; family Spalacidae; genus Rhizomys; species Rhizomys pruinosus. The sequence goes on from VZQC01005973.1 coordinate 115,859, forward strand.
GCAAACTCATTAATTTCTTTAGTGGTATAGCGCACCTCTTTCATGGACCACACTTTCTATCTCACCTTAGGGGCTTGCTTAGCCTTCAATCTGGTTATAGGTCTAGAGGCAACAATGTTGGGCCCTGAGGACATTAGCTCCCACTGGGAGGGGGAAGATTAGTTTCCTCAGGCAAGGGGGGGAGGAGGGATCTGCAGGGTGTGGATTCTCTGCTGAGGGTGGGGAGAGATTAATTCCTCAGATAAAGAAAATCCCCTCAGAATCCAAGAGTTCATACTTATCATCATGAGGTTCTCCCACACATCTCCATCCCAAGTTTCAGGGCTCCACACTTTCCCCACCAGTGCTTTCATTTACTGCTGACACTCTCGTGGCTGGGAATTAAATTTGCTTGTAAATCAGCCAAATGTATAATAAGGGCTCCAGCTTGATTTTCTGACGCTTTAGATCTTTGACTGCTGAAGAGAGATGCTCTTCCAGAGCACACTTGGAAACTTTTAAACTGTGTTTCGAATCTGGCGCTGGTAATTTTACACTGAGCTCGTTATTTTCTCTATCACTTTATCCAGAGATGCTAGGGAGCAACCAGGCAACATCATTATTTTCCTTATTTTTCGCAATTTCTCAAAAATTTTATCAAAGTCGCTAAATTCCTTGCTCTCAAAGAGGCGAGTTAGGTGAGTCAAATGGATCTATCTTCATAATTACATCAAGATAGTCTGCACCAAGGATTATCATTCCTCTTCATGCCACCAGGAGAGCTTCAGTAACTCTAGGCTTCATTGGGTTGGAGAGCTGGCTCCAGAGACTACCAAGCCCACTAAAGAAATTCATCCTTTTCCGAAGGGCCATGATGATCCAGCAGACCAATGGTGCTTTGGAGGTATCAGTGGCAGATAGAGATGCTGTCTGGAGTCTGTGGCAGGTTCACAGCAGAGGCCCTTGGGATTTTGGAGTAAGGCTCTACCTTCATCTGCAAACAACTATTCTCCTTTTGAGAAGAACGAGCTCTTAGTTGTGCTGAGTGCCAGATTTGCCACCAGCAGAGACCAACACTGAGCCCGATATGGTGCTATCCCCTGGGTGACCAGCAGCACCTGGTGGCAGGTTGACTACATTGGACCACTTCCATCATGGAGGGGAACAGCATTTTGTCCTTACGGGAATAGATACTTATTCTGGTTATGGATTTGCCTTTCCTGCATCTAATGCTTCTGCCAAAACTACCATCCAGGACTTACAGAATGCTTATCTGCCATCATGGTATTCCTCACAATTGCTTTTGACCAAGGAACACTTCACAGCCAAAGAAGTGCGACTGTGGGCCCATGGTCATGGTATCCACTGGTCTTACCATGTTCCCCACCACCAGAAGCAGCTGGCTTGATAGAATGATGGAATGGCCTCTTGAAGACACAGTTACAGTTCCAATTATTAGCAATACCCTGGAGGGCTGGCAAGTTCTCCAGCAGGCAGTATATGCTTTGAATCAGCGCCCACTATATGGTACTGTTTCACCTATAGCCAGAATTCATGGGTCCAGGAACCAAGGGGTGGAAGTGGAAGTGATTCTACTCACTATCACCCCTAGTGACCCAGTAGGAAAATTTTTGCTTCCTGTACCCACAACCTTCCGTTCTGCTGGTCTAGAAGTTTTGGCTCCAAAGGGGGGAGTGCTTTTCCAGGAGATACAGCAAACGTTCCTATTGAACTGGAAGCTAAGACTTCCCCCTGGCCACTTTGGGCTTCTACTGCCTTAAGCCAACAGGCTAAGGAAGGAATAACAGTAGTAGGAGGAGTGATTGATCCAGACTACCAGGGGGAAATTGGGCTTTTTCTCCACAATGGGGCAAGGAAATTATGTCTGGAAGGCAGGAGATGCTGTAGGGAGCCTTCTGGTGCTACCATGTCCTGTGATTAGGGTCAATGGGAAACTACAAAACCCAAACCGACAGGGCAATAAATGGCCCAGACCTTTCAGGGATGAAGGTTATGGGTCACTCCTCCAGGGAAAGAGCCAGACCTGCAGAGGTGCTTGCTGATGGTGGAGGAAATACAAATGGTAGTAGAGAAGGTAGTCATAAATATCAGCTGAGGCCACGGGACCAGTTGCAGAAACATGGATTATAATAGATATTAACTTTTGTCTCTATTTGGTTAAGATGTGTTTACTAGTATATAACATATATTAGAGAATACTTGTCTCTTCCCTTTGAATGTGCAACTGAGATAATGTTAAGTGTGTCATATTTAGGTTATTAGATACCTTGAAGGACTAAGTGTTCCTCAGGTCATTACCACCTACTAAGATATAATGCTTTCTATTGCACAAGACACTTTCTGTTGAGGATGGAATTAAATGTACTTTGCCATTGTTCGCAATTGAGTTTTAAGCATAACATAAGGAGAGGTACATTTATTGGGTGTTCAAGTTGACACAGGGGATGGACTTGTGATGGTTATCCTGGCTGTCAAACTTGGACTAGGTTACTATAGGATATAAATAAGAGAACAAGGATCTCTCAGAATTGGACTATCCTCAACCGGATGGCCCACCCAAATATGTGGCTTACCTTCCGCAGCAGGCAGTATATAAGGCCACTGCCCTAGAGCCGTGATCTGGTCCCTCTTTTTCCTTGGCTTGTCTCTCTTCACTGGTGAGTTTATGGTCTTGCTGCTGTGATCAACCCTGGATCCCAGCGTATGTGTACCGAGACCGCAGATCTCCTGGAATCCATCATGCCTTCCAGCCCAGATAGGGACTACTGAGAATGCCCAGCTGTGGGACTTGAGAAGTTCCCTGGATTCTTCATGCCTCTCCAGTGCTTAGCTCAGTCTATCTGTTGACTCCTTGGAGCTCTGTCTGGAAGGAGCAAATCAATTACATTGTCTATAGCAAATATTGATTTCCCTTTGTTGCTTCTGTATTTCTTTAGAGAACCCTGACTAATACACATGGTTAATGGACTGAGGAATTAAGCACAGTAGCTTCAGAACCCATTCTAGTAGTATATCAGTGGAAGCTAGGAGACTCTCCTAATGGAGCTGCTGTCCACCTCTCATCCCATTTCAAACCGCATGGTCTGCTTCCTATTTTTATATAAGATCCATCTTGGCTATCCAGGCAGCCTGTCAATCAATCCCCCCACACTCGGTCTTCGTTTGCATCGCTCTGCTTTTTACTATCGTGAACAGGTTCATGGTTGTTTGTGCCGCGAGAATGTTGGCCTTGGTTCTCTAGGTACAGCCCAAAGTGTGGTTCCAGTCACAGGTACTCCATTTAAGATCCTTCAGTGTCTCTCTAATGCAAAAAGGCAGCAGAATATCATCATTAGAAACTCTTACAAATTCATAGACCATAGGAATCANGCCCTCTTCTAACCGCCACGGCATTGCACTAAATGGGTGCACAAACCTGCACACGCAGACAGTACATTTACCATACACATAAAAATAAATAAATAAATTTTAAAAAAAAACAAAGAAGTGAAGAGAAAACTCACAGAGTGGGAGGAAACCTTCCCAGTGATACATCTGACAGAACATTAACATACCAGAGTATACAAACTAGTCAAAAAAACAAGGCAGAAGAAAACAAATGACCCACTCAAACTATGAAAAGTGTTGAACAGCCATATTTACCTCTTCACAAATGAAGAGGTAAATATGGCTGTTCTCAAAAACATCTTAAAAAGTGTTTCAACATTGCTAATAATTTAAGAATGCAAATTAACAAAAAAAAAAACCAACCTTAACTCCTGGGGCTGAGAATGGCCTGTGAGAAGAGCACCGACCGCTCGTACAGAGGACCTGGGGTTTCGTCACCAGCACCCACATGGTGGCCGAGAACCGTCTGGAAACTCCAATTCCAGGAGAACTCCAGTTTCCAGGGGAACCCGACACCTCTTCTGACCTCCGCGGCATTGCAACAACACGGGTGCACAAACTTGCATCAGACAGTACATTCATACACAAATTTTTTTTTTTAAATAAAATAAAATTAATAAAAAAAAAAAAACCACCTTACTCCTGTAAGACTAACTATGATCCAGAAGAGTGCTTTTTAACTAAGACTTCCTTCTCAGCTTCTCTCATGAAGAGAACTTAATATGCATTTTAATTTGTAATTTGAAATCTGACTGACTTGTCCTGGAAGTGTCATGTGATGTTCATATTATTTTTAACTGCTATGTATAAAGGAAAGTATTTTTTTTTACTTCATCATCTGTTTATCTTTTCCCTGGGGAAAATATAATTTTCGATGACTAATTTCCTTTTAAAAAATAAAAATAGAAAAAATAAACTTCTCTAAACCAGCCTCTTTCTAAATTAGAAAGGTCTTCATTTTTATAAATTTAAAAATATTAAAAAAAAAAAAAAAAAAAAAAAAAAAAAAAAAAAAAAAATTAATAATAACAAAAAAAAAAAGAACTTGACAAGTTCCTTGTTGTTTTAAAGAATATGTCTTAAGTTTCTCCTTTCCTAGATGTCTTTAAATAATATGTCGCAACACTTAGAATTTGTTTTTTACAACATTATCTTTATGTTTGTGTCTGTTTTAAATATCTCTAGACCATTTTAACTTCAAATAAACCTAAACAATGGTTTGGTATTATGAGTCAGATGTACATGTACTAGACCTTGGATAGTGATGAGGAATTCTTTCCTCTTCTTTAGCCAGGGCAAGTAACTTTGAATTTTGTCTAAAGCAAACAGTAATATCTGGGAGAATGGAATACAATGATTTTCAGTAATGTACTCTCTTGGTCTGAGTTTCCATAACAAATAATCATAGACCAAGTGCCTGAAACAGTAGAAGTTTATTTTCAGAGCTCTGAAATCTGAGAGGTCCAAGGTCAAGGGATGTGGAGAACTCTGGTAATAAGACTCATTTCCTGGTTTGTTCCTGGTTTGTCTTCACACCACATTTTTTCATGGTAGGAAGTACAGAGGCTGAGCTTTCCTTTTATTCTTTTAATAAATCCTTTTTTTTTTTTTTTTCTTTTTTAAGACAGGGTCGCCCTGTACTGCTGGTTGTCCGTGGGAACTTCACTCTGTATAGACCAGGTTGCCTTGAACTCCCAAAAAACCGTCTGGCTCTGGGCCTCTACCCTCCCAATGCTAGTATAAAGGCATTTGGCACCTTGCCCAGGGCTGTTTTCCTTTTATTCCTTATAAGACCGATTTCATTCATAAGGGCTCTATACTTTTGTCCTAATAGCCACCAAAGACCCTACTTTCTAACACAATCACAATGCTTGTTGAAGATTTTGATAGGTAAACGGGCATTTCTGAGCTGTGGCACCATTATCAAAGACTGAGTGAGCACTTAAAATGGGTCCATTAGTGTCTCCACTTGTGAAGAACAATTAAGAATAAAGCCAATGAATGCTTCTCCGCATAAGGAGAGAGAGGGTTAGAGAAAATGACATGATATTGAAATAAGAGATAAAAAACTGAGTGGCAAAATACAGTCTTTGTGGGAACTTTTGAATCCTCCCAACAAGCATAGGACTTATCAAAAATATTTTTATAAGGAAATGACATCTATGAGTAAGTTAAAGGCAGGTGAAATGGAAGACTTACCTTCCAGCTCAAGGAAAAGCTGGCAAATGTGACTTATCAAAAATGGGATGGGGGGGCTGGAGAGAATGGCTCAGCTGTTAAGAGCACTGACTCTCCTGCAAATACCCAGGTTTATTCCCAGCACCCACATGGTTCTATGAACCGCCTGTGGTGGGTGTGGTGGTCACAACTTTAGGCCCAACACGCAGGAGGGAAAGAAGACAGGCAGATCTCTGGATTCAGGGCCACCTGGTCGACAGGGTGAGCTCCAAGCCAGCCTGGGGCCATAGGGAGACCCTGTCTCAAAAAAGCAAAAAAAAGAAAATTGGGAGGACTGCACATTGACATGAGTGTGCAAGGTACTAACAGCTTCAGGAAATGGTAAAACTGAAGCTGATGAAACAAACAAAATCTGTGGAAAACTTTTTTATTAATACATTATTTTGGGGCTAGAGAGATAGCTCATTGGTTAAGAGCACCGACTGCTCTTTCAAGATCTTGGGTTTCAAGTCCCAGCACCCACAATGAAGCGAAGAATCATCTTTAAGCCGGGCGTGGATGGTGTGCCTTTAATCCTAGCACATTTGGAGCAGAGGCAGTAAGATCTTGTGAGCTCCAAGGCAGCCTGGTCTACAGAGTGAGTTCCAGGAAGGCTAGGCAAGTGAGACCCTGTCTTACACAAAAAAAAAAGACAACAACAAAAAAAAAAATTCATTATTACTGAACGTGACTTGATTTCAATGATGCTAGAAAGTCAGAGGAGTTTAAACAGGGGAGTAACACATGATTAATTAGTTATAATACAGGTACTAAGAGGTGCAATTTAATACTTCTTAGGCTAAATTTTGAGAAATACCAGCTTTATAACCTTTACCTAGGACAATGGGCATTTTTTTTTTCATTTTCTGGGCAAGAAAGCAAATTTGAAGCTAGTTATCAAAAGTTCACACAGGATGTTGCTGGGACAGAATTGGAACCTAAATTTATCTAGATGGGTGAATGTAGGAAGACGGAGGGATCAATATTAGGTTAAGCCACATGAAATCACTGAAAATGGTTATTTTGATAGTTGCATCTAAGATGGCTCATAAAATATCAACACCTCCTGATATTAAATTTCAATTCAAAATTGAGCTGCCAAATATAGCTATCTAAAAAACAAGGATGCCATTTGAGATTCTCAATCCAACTTATTTGGGCAGTAGTATCATATTTTGTAGATTTTAACTCAAAGGTTTCTGGCTTAAGTCTTTTTTTTATGTTCTTTCTGCTTTTATCATTCAAAGTCATTTTTTCCTGTAATTCCCTGTTAGCCAGGAGCCTGCTGACTCTCAGTGTGCTCCAGGGTCTCCAGCTCCCCTGTCTTTCTGCTGATTTGTGTTCTCAGCATGCCTCTTTACAAAAATGGAAATGTGTGGAGATGTGAGTAGAGGATAACTTGATATCTGAACCCTGCTTTACTTTTCAAGGTAATTATACATAACAGCAGGTAACATTCCCTTAGGACCTCAATACTTGAGACTTATTTGACCTGGTAAGCAAGAATGGTCAACTTGTTCTGTTTAGCTAGTAACAACAGAATTCTAGCCTAGCCTTTGCTTTGATAGGAGCTCTTGACAGTTACATCAATAATACCATTATCTTTCATTTTCATTCTGTTTTCCTTTGTCCTAGACCTCTACCCCCACCCCAAAATTTCCCATCAGGATTAACTCACCAAATATAATTCTTCATGTTTACAAAGCCTTTCTGGCTTCAAACAAGTTACTTTTCATGTGAAGATACAATTGATCGTGCTCATTAAAGAGAATTATAAACGCAGGAAATGGAAAAAAGAAAAAATTAACAAAAATCCAAGTTACAGACAATTATATAAAAATGTCATAATTTCATAAGTAATAGATGAAGGAATGAACAAATTCATAAGAAGGTATTACATAGATTTTTGAGTAAGTTATTAGCTTAGCATAGATGTAGAAGGTAGAGAAAGTTAAAAGTAATTTCACAAAAATTTACTATCTTACATAAGTTACCTTCTAAAGAAATTATTAGGTTTAATTTCTGTATTTGGTAGAAAAATATAGATGGAGTTGAAGAATGTAGTCATATTAAGTAGAGTTGTTTTAAATAATATTTTTATTTATTCTTTGAGAATTTTCATACAAGATAGTTTTACATTTCCAGACTCTGTCTCCTTCCTCCTCTCAACCCCCATCTCCCTATCCCCCGCATTTATGATCCCTCTAGTTTATGTGTTATAGTTTTTAAATTGTGTTCCTCAAAATGCTCTTGGGTATGGATCCATACTCTTCAGGCCTGAAGCAACCTACCCAGAATCACACTTTAAAAGAAAAGTGACCGCTCACTCTCCAGAAGCTATCAGTCCAATGAGCTTCTTACCTATTTCCCCTCTCAACTTTCATCTGGCGTGGTCTTATGGAGGCCTTGTACATGCTCTTGCAAGCACTGTGGGTTCCTCTCTGGAACTGATTCCTCGGTCTGGAAAATATGGTTTCCTTGTATTTATCTACCACTTCTGGCTCTTAGAGTCTTTTTGTCCTCTCTTCTTTAATGATCCCTGACCCCTGGGAAGAGAGCTGTGATATATAGGATGGAGCATTTTGCATTCTCTTATTCCCTATACTTTGATCATTTTGTGGTTCTCTGTGTTAATCCCCACCTGCTGCAAAAAGAATGCTTCTCTGGTGAGAGATGAGACATACATCAAGCTATGAGTATAATGGAAAGTCAATTAAGAGTAAGCTCATTTATTAGGATAATAGAAGTAGGATCTCCCCTATGACTTATGACCTGTCTAGCACACATTCTCGCCCCTGATACCATTGTCATATATAGGCTCCATCTTGTAAAGTGGGGCTTGCAAATGCAATCCAATCAGATGGTGTTTGGTTACTCCAATACCATTTCATACCCATACCGACGGATTGCAGCAGTGAGCATGTCTTGCTAGGTTAGTTGTATGGTATCTAGCAGAGTTCAAGCTGGGTAAGATGAGATGATAGTGGTTTTTTTTTTTCCTTACATAAGCATCAGGAATCACCCAGTAGTGGGATATGGAGGTCAGAAACAGTTTGTGAGAACCAATTTTTCCCTCTACCATAAGGGTCCAAGGGATTAAAGTCACGTTGACAGGTGTGGCAGCAAGTACTTTTACTTACTGACCCATCTCTTCAGTGTCTATGCAGTTATTTTCAAATTGTTTTTTTAATTTTATTTTTTTTTTAAGGTTGCAACTGCATATCAGTCTGGCCTAGAATTTTTTTAACTTTTAATTTTATTAAAACATTTCATACAACAATTTCTTAATCAAATTTAGACTCCATATCCCACCTCCATGCCCAACACCTAATGAACCGAACCCCCCAACCAAGCTTCATGGGGTTCTGTCATAGACAGTAAGTCCGGTCTGGCATCGTTTTTTCTCATCTTTTATAACCTTTTTCTTTTCAAGCAAGTTGTACTCTTTTGATATCCTTGGTATGTAGGTTCTCTCTTCAGTGGCTCTTTTATTGTTGTGTTCCCTTTATTTTATATTAGTTAGTCCCAAATATGCATCAATACATTCCACACATTAACAAATAGACAAAATCAGAAAATAAACTTACAGGTTAAAAAACTCAGAAACACATCTAATGAGATTCACATTTTAAATACAGTAAAAAGGTTCATGCAGGTAAAAGAAGTTATAAACTTTCTTGCTCTTTTGCTTTTTTTTTTAGAAATGAGCCAGGGGCTCCCCCCGTGGGGGAAAAAAAAAAAACAGTGATACTTGAGGACCAAATCCTCAACTGACCTCGAGAAAACAAAAGCCTTGGGTAATCTGGGCTAACGGGTGTGGGCTTAAAAGCTCCAAAGGGAAGTATAACCAGAAATAAACAATCAGTAAGGTCTAAAAATTGTACGTCAGATATAAAACTTGAGAATCCTCCAAGCCTTCAATGCCAGGAGGGGACTACTAAGATATATACCAGCTTGTTGACTGAGTGGCTACTGGGATTTCAGCCTCTTCAAGAGTATAGAATGTTCATTGTTGGACTAACCAGGTATGTCATGGAGGCCAGTGCATGAAGATCAAGACAGGAACACATGCTTGCTGTACCTCATTTGGTGACCGTGGTGGGGAGGGACCCAAGTGTGGAGCACAGGGCAGGAGTGATGGTTGTTTGTTTTTTGACCTTGCCAAGGAGGAACCTGCAAGCACTTCCTTGGAGAATTTTTATAGCCAGGCTTGGTCTTGAACTTGAAGTAATCCTTCTTCCTTTTGAATGCTCAGATTATAGGGATGTATCATTACACCCTGCTTAAATATACATTTTTAAAATTTTAATATTATTTTTCCCTCTCCTCGGTGGTAATAATAAGAAATGGGTATACGATTGTAATTCCCTATAAAACAGGCACAACGTAGTAACTGATTTGATAGGCATAGGAACGGTGAAAGGATTATTTCCTCTATCTAGAGCCAAATTCAATAGTAAAGGGTTTATAAGCTGTGTAATTAAGCAAATATATAGGACTACAGGAAAATCTGACATCAGCAAGGAATTATTCTGACTAGGAGATGTTGGCTAAGGATTTCAACCCCCCCCCAATTAAAAAGGCCTTTTGCCTATAAAATGGGATATATGCGAGAGAAAGGCGTAAGTCCCTGTTGTCGAAGACCTGGTGTGAGCATGAAAAATTTTATGAGACGTCACCTGCTAGCATACCACTGGCCTCTGAAATGCCAGAAAGCGTTGTTAAACAAAGGCCGCTAAAGCAATATACCAAAATATTGGTCTCCCTGAGACAACAAGACTCCTCGAAAAATATCAAGCTACAACCTCAAACAGCCCTGGAGATTTACAGTGCAACAGTGGCAGCCAAGAGTCTATATTAGATGCCAAAACTAGTTGGCTATTAGCTTCTCTCATTGGGAGGAAAAAATAATCACAGTGGATGCCACAAGCTTATTCCTCTAGTGGTTAGGCGATGTTATAAGCCAAAACAAGAACTTGTCATCTTTAATAGAGAAACCACAGTTGTTGCGGATTAGCATGCCATCCCAAGCATCTGTGTCTATGCTCACAGCTTAGCGTGACACAATAACAAAAAAAAAGTTTTTGGTACTAGCTTAAATGCCTGTACTCCAATAGCTTGACTTGGTAGTATGACTGAAAAGGGTATCAGTGTGAAAGCTGTCAATCCGTGAAGAGAACAAACTGAACAAGACCAGAGCAGAGTCCAAAATGACACTCCAAAGAAGTTAGACTGTTTTCTTCTCACCCATTTGTGCCCCCTTCCCAAAGCCCAGGAAACAAACGGGCAGAGAGGAGTTCATGGTAGATTTTAAGGTCTGTGGAGAGATAGGGGTGATCATGAGACTATAGGAATATAGTCCGGACACCTGATTGATCAACAATGCTTGTGCATACAAACTTCTCCAAACTGGACTATGGAACCTTGGGGTTGTTCAAAATTTGGACATGGATACTTGCAAATGCACCAATTACTTATTGTATGACATACTGAGTAACATCATTGTTATCTGCAAACCCGGTGCTTGTATATTGTAGAATCCCTTAAAATAAAAAAAAAAAAATAAAAATAAAAAAAAAACATAGTCCAGTAACGCATATTAAAAGTGTATAATTATGATTTATTTTCAATAGCAGTATCCAATTGTAAGCAGAATAATTGACCCCCCTGTCGTTTTTAATAATGAGAAAATTACACTCTTACATATTATGCAGTCAATTCCCACCCCTAATAGTATTTATGTGACTATTTACAATACAGAGATTATAAGATTTATATTCTGTTCTGTAACTGTAATTCTCTCAATTATTCACTGCAAATTCTATATTGAAATATGTATAATAACAGCCACCATATTTTTTACTATACATTTTGCAGTCTTATCTTTGGTGAATATGAATACTCATTGTCTTTTTTAAGGTTCATGATTCCTATGGTCTATGAATTTGTAAGAGTTTCTAATGATGATATTCTGCTGCCTTTTTGCATTAGAGAGAACACTGAAGGATCTTAAATTAGTATCCTTTACTGAACCACACTTTGCTTACCTAAGAACCAAGGCACATTCTCTGCCAAAACAACCATGAACCTGTTTCCATATATATAAAAGCAGAGCTTATTTGCAAACGAAGACTCTCATGTTGTGGATTATTGACAGGCTCCTGGATCCAAGATGGATCTTATATAAATATATATAAGTTCAGACATGCTTTTGAAATTTTGATATATGGTACATCAGTCTCCATTTATAGTCTTCCTAGCTTCCACTGATATACTACTAGAATGGGTTCTGAAGCTACTTGCTTAATTTCAGTCCATTAACATGTGTATTAGTCAGGGTTCTCTAAAGAAACAGAAGCAACAGAGGAAATATATGCTATATAACATTTATTGATTTGCTCTTCACGACGAGTCAAGGAGATCCAACGTACATGTAGGCTGCACTGGAGAGGCAGAGATCCAGGGAACTTCTCGAGTCCCCATCAAGGCCCTGGGATCTCAGTAGTCCCTATCTGGTGCTGAAGGCATGATGGATTCCAGGAGATCTGCCGGTCTCGGTCACACGCTGGATCCATAGGGTTGATCACAGCAGCAAGACAAAACTCACCAGTGATAGAGAGACAAGCCACAGGAAAAAGAGACCAGATCCCTCTGGCATGGCCTTATAATACTGCCTGCTGCAGGAAGGTAACGCCACATTTGGGGTGGGCCATCCGGGTTGAGGGTCCAATCTGAGAGATCCTTTTTCTCTTATTTATATCCTTAGTACTAGTCAAGTTGACACCAGGATAACCATCACAAGTCACCCCTTGTCAACTTGACACCCAATAAATAGCCTCTCCTTATGTTATGCTTAAAATCAATTGAACATGTCAAGTCATAATTCATCTTCAAACAGAAAGTGTCTCGATGTGCAATAGTAAAGATTATCTTAGAGGTGGTAATGTTCTGAGGACATGCTTAGTCCTTACAGTATCTAATAACTAATATGACACACTTAACAGCTTACTTGTTGCAATTCAAAGGGAATGAGACAAGTATCTGCTTAATATATGTATATATACAGTGACAATAAACACATTCTTAACCAAATAGGAACAAAAGTTAATATCTTATTATAATCCAAGCTTTCTGCAACTGGTCCCGTGGCCTCAGCTGATATTTATGACTACCATTTCTACTACCCATTCTGTATTTCTCCACCATCAGCAAGCACCTTTGCAGTTTGGCTCTTTCCCTGGAGGAGTAGCCCATACTTCATCCCTGAAAGGTCTGGGCCATTTATTGCCCTGTCTGGTTTGGGTTGTTGTAGTTTCCCATTGACCCTAATCACAGGACATGGTAGCACCAGAAGGCTCCCTACAGCATCTCCTGCCTTCCAGACATAATTTCCTTGCCCCCATTGTGGAGAAAAAGCCAATTTCCCCTGGTAGTCTGGATCAATCACTCCTCCTACTACTGTTATTCCTCTTAGCCTGTTGCTTAAGGACAGTAGAAGCCCAAAGTGGCCAGGGGAAGTCTTAGCTTCAGTTCAATAGAAAGTTTGCTGTATCTCCTGGAAAAGCACTCCCCCCCTTTGGAGCCAAAAACTTCTAGACCAGCAGAACGGAAGGTTGTGGGTACAGGAAGCAAAAATTTTCCTACTGGTCACTAGGGGTGATAGTGAGTGGAATCACTTCCACTTCCACCCCTTGGTTCCTGGACCCATGAATTCTGGCTATAGGAGAAACAGTACCATATAGTGGCGCTGATTCAAAGCATATACTGCCTGCTGGAGAACTTGCCCCAGCCCTCCAGGGTATTGCTAAATAATTGGCTGTAACTGTGTCTTCAAGAGGCCATTCCATCATTCTATCAAGCCAGCTGCTTCTGGGTGGTGGGGAACATGGTAAGACCAGTGAATACAGACCATGGGCCCACGTGCACTTCTTTTGGCTGTGAAGTGAGTTCCTTGGTCAGAAGCAATCTGTGAGGATAATGATGCAGATAAGGCATTCTGTAAGTCCTGGTGTAGTTTTGGCAGAAGCATTACATGAAGGAAGTCAAATCCATAACCAGAATAAGTATCTATTTCCTGTAAGGACAAATAATCTGTCCCCTCCATGATGGAAAGTGGTCCAATGTAGTCAACCTGCCACCAGGTTGCTGGCTGGTCACCCAGGGGAATAGCACCATATCGGGCTCAATGTTGGTCTGTGCTGTTGGCAAATCTGGCACTCAGCAACTAAGAGCTGTTCCTTCAAAAGGAGATAGTTGTTTGAGATGAAGGTAGAGCCTTACTCCAAATCCCAAGGGCCTCTGCTGTGACCCTTGGCCACATGACTCCAGAAGCATCTCTATCTGCCACTGATACCTCAAGCACCATTGGGTCTGCTGGATCATATGGCCTTCGAAAGGATGAATTTCTTTAGTGGGCTTGGTAGTCTCTGGAGCCAGCTCTCCAACCCAATGAAGCCTAGAGTTACTGAAGCTCTCCTGGTGGCATGAAGAGGAATGATAATCCTTGGTGCAGACTATCTGATGTAATTATGAAGATAGATCCATTTGACTCACCTAACTCGCCTCTTTGAGAGCAAGGAATTTAGCGACTCTGTGCTAAAATGTTTGAGAAATTGCAGAAAAATAGGAAAATAACGATGTTTGCCTGGTTGCTCCCAGCATCTCTGGATAAAGTGATAGAGGAAAATAACGAGCTCAGTGATAAAATTAACCAGCGCCAGATTCGAAACAACAGTTTAAACGTTTCCAAAGTGTGCTCTGGAAGAGCATCTTCTCTTCCAGCAGTCAAAGATCTAAAGCGTCAGCAAAATCAAGCTGGAGCCCTTATTATACATTTGGCTGATTTACAAGCAAATTTAATTCCCAGCCACGAAGAGTGTCAGCAGTAAAATGAAGCACTGGTGGGGAAAGGGTGGAACCCTGAAACTTGGGATGGAGATGTGTGGGAGAACCATGATGATAAGTTATGAACCCTTGGATATCTGAGGGATTTTCTTTATGTTGAGGAATTAATCTCCCCACCCTCAGCAGAGAATCCACACCCTGCAGATCCCTCCTCCCCCCCTTGCCTGAGGAAACTAATCTCCCCCTCCCAGTGGGAGCTAATGTCGCGCAGGGCCCAACATTGTTGCCTCTAGACCTATAACCAGATTGAAGTCTAAGCAAGCCCCTAAAGGTGAGATAGAAAGTGTGGTCCATAAAGAGGTGCGCTATAACCACTAAAGAAATTAATGAGTTTGCCAATTCATTCTAGCAGAAGCCTAAGGAAATAATGTGTGGGAATGGATTTTAAGGGTGTGGATAATGGTGGAAGGAATATAAAATTGGATCAGACTGAGTTTATATGATATGAGCCCACTGAGCAGAGATTCTAGGTTTAACATGGAAGCTTGAGCAGTTAAAAAAGTGTGTTAAAAGTTTATTTGAATGGTTGGCTGATGTATTTATTAAAACTGGCCTACTAACAGCAAGTTAGAGATGCCTGATATTCCTTGGCTTAGTATATGAAGGGATTGTGAGGGTCAGGCAGATTGGCATGCTGCGATGGATTCGAAGTGTAAAACCACATTCTCCACAATTGAGGACCCCAGAGGTGGACAGCTGTGGCATTACAGCCTATTTCTGAAACAACCCTAAAGAACACTGGTGAAGGAAAATCTTCAAAGTGGGCAGAACTTGGCAGTGCACATGGTTGTTGCATTTTGCCTGGAAGGAGAAATTGCCAGAGGTTCAGTTATATACTCCATGACATACCTGGTTAGTCCAACAATGACATTCTATACTCTGAAGAGGCTGAAATCCCAGTAGCCACTCAGTCCACAAGCTGGATATCTTAGTAGTCCCCTCCTGGCATTGAAGGCTTGGAGGATTCTCAAGTTTTATATCTGAAGTACAATTTCTCAGACCTTACTGATTGTTTATTTCTGGTTATACTTTCCCTTTGGAAGCTTAAGACCACACAGTTAGCCTAGATTAACCAAGGCTTTTGTTTTCTCGAGGTCAGTTGAGGATCTGGTCCTCAAGTATCACTGTTTTTTTTTTTTCCTCCAGGGGGGAGCCCCTGGCTCATATTCTAAAAAAAGAAAAAGAGAGAATGTAAAGTTATACTTCTTTTTACCTGCATGCAACTTTACTGTTAAAATGTGAATCTCTAAATGTGCTTTGGAATTAACCTGTAGTTTATTTTCTGATTTTGTAATTTTGATTTATGTGTGGAATGTATCTATGCATATTTTGGAATAATATAAAATCAAAGGGAACAAAAAAATAGAGAGAAAGACCTATTCAAAGAACTGACCAAAACAGTAAACTTGTGCATTGAAAAGGTTATAAAAGACTGAGAAAAAGATGCAAGACAGGACTTAATGTCTATGACAGAATCCATGAGCTCTGGTGGGGGGGTCATTAGGGGTGGGCATGGATGGGGGAATGAGTCTAAATTTGATTAAGAAATGTTCTATGAAATGTGTTGAATAAAAATTAAAAAGTTAAAAAAATTCTAGGCCAGACTGATATGCAGTTTGCAACCTTAAAAAAAATAAAATTAAAAAAAATTTTGAAAATAAATGCATAGACACTGAAGAGATGGGTCAGTAAGTAAAAGTACTTGCTGCCACACCTGTCAACCTGACTTTAATCCCTTGGACCCTTATGGTAGAGGGAAAAATTGGTTCTCACAAACTGTTTCTGACCTCCATATACTACTGGGTGATTCCATGCATGCTATTGTAAGAAAAAAAAAAAAAACTATCATCCATCTTACCCAGCTTGAACTCTGCTAGATACCATACAACTAACCTAGCAAGACATGCTCACTGGTGCAATAGTGGTATGAATGGTATTGGAGTAACCAAACACTTTGTGATTGCATTTGAAGCCCACTTTACAAGATGGAGCCTATATATGACAATGGTATCAGGGGCGAGAATGTGTGCTAGACAGGTCATAAGTCATAGGTGAGATCCTACTTCTATTATCCTAATAAATGAGCTTACTATTAATTGAACTTTCCATTATACTCATAGCTTGATGTATGTCTCATCTCTCACCAGAGAAGCATCTTTTTGCAGCAGGTGGGGATTAACACAGAGAACCACAACTGGTCAACCTACAGAGAATAAGAAACTGTGGAATACTCAGTTCTAAAAGGAATGCCTGTATCACACTCCTCCTAGGGCTCAGGGAACTTGTGGAAGAGGAGGCAGAAGATTGGAAGAGGGAAAGGTGGTAGATAAATACAAGGAAACTGTGTTTCCAGACACGAGAATGCAGTTACACAGAGGAACCCACAGTGCTTGCAAGAGCATGTACAAGGCCTCCATAAGACCACGCCAGATGAAAGTTGAGAGGGGAAATAGGTAAGAAGCTCCAGTGGTAACTGATAGCTCTGGTAGAGGGAGAGAGTCACTTTTCTTTAAAGTGTGATTCTGGGTAGGTTGATCAGGCCTGAAGATATGGAACCACACCCAAGAGCATTTGAGGAACACAATTTAAACTGAATAAGACAATAAAATAGAGGACATAAAGTGAGGGGGCTAGGGAGATGGGGGGATCTGAGAGGAGAAGGGAGAAGGAGTCTGAATATGTTAAACTATATTGTATGAAATTCTCAAAGAATAAATAAAAATATTATTTTAAAAAACATATACTTAAAGATGACTACATTCTTCAACTCCATCTATATTTTTCTACCAAATACAGAAATTAAACCTAATAATTTCTTTAGAAGGTAACTTATGTAAGATAGTAAATTTTTGTGAAATTACTTTTAACTTTCTCTACCTTCTACATCTATGCTAAGCTAATAACTTACTCAAAAATCTATGTAATACCTTCTTATGAATTTGTTCATTCCTTCATCTATTACTTATGAAATTATGACATTTTTATATAATTGTCTGTAACTTGGATTTTTGTTAATTTATTCTTTCCATTTCCTGCTGTTTCATAATTTCTATTATAATGAGCACAGATCAATTGTATATTCACAGAAAAGTAACTGTTTGAGCCAGAAAGGCTTGTAAAACTCATGAAGAATATATTTGGTGAGTTAATTACTGATGGACATTGTTGGGGTAGAGGTCTAGGACAAAGGAAAACAGAATGAAAATGAAAGATAATGGTATTATTGATGTAACTGTCAAGAGCTCCTATCAAAGCAAAGGCTAGGCTAGAATTCTGTTGTTACTAGCTAAACAGAACAAGTTGACCATTCTTGCTTACCAGGTCAAATAAGTCTCAAGTATTGAGGTCCTAAGGGAATGTTACCTGCTGTTATGTATAATTACCTTGAAAAGTAAAGCAGGGTTCAGATATCAAGTTATCCTCTACTCACATCTCCACACATTTCCATTTTTGTAAAGAGGCATGCTGAGAACACAAATCAGCAGAAAGACAGGGGAGCTGGAGACCCTGGAGCACACTGAGAGTCAGCAGGCTCCTGGCTAACAGGGAATTACAGGAAAAAATGACTTTGAATGATAAAAGCAGAAAGAAATAAAAAAAAGACTTAAGCCAGAAACCTTTGAGTTAAAATCTACAAAATATGATACTACTGCCCAAATAAGTTGGATTGAGAATCTCAAATGGCATCCTTGTTTTTTAGATAGCTATATTTGGCAGCTCAATTTTGAATTGAAATTTAATATCAGGAGGTGTTGATATTTTATGAGCCATCTTAGATGCAACTATCAAAATAACCATTTTCAGTGATTTCATGTGGCTTAACCTAATATTGATCCCTCCGTCTTCCTACATTCACCCATCTAGATAAATTTAGGTTCCAATTCTGTCCCAGCAACATCCTGTGTGAACTCTTGATAAATAGCTTCAAAATTTGCTTTTCTTGCCCAGAAAATGAAAAAAAAATGCCCATGTCCTAGGTAAAGGTTATAAAGCTGGTATTTCTCAAAATTTAGCCTAAGAAGTATTAAATTGCACCTCTTAGTACCTGTATTATAACTAATTAATCATGTGTTACTCCCCTGTTTAAACTCCTCTGACTTTCTAGCATCATTGAAATCAAGTCAAGTTCAGTAAAATAATGAATTTTTTTTGTTGTTGTCTTTTTTTGAGACAAGGTCTCACTATAGACCTAGCTGGCCTGGAACTCACTCTGTAGACCAGGCTGCCTTGAACTCACAGAGATCTGCTTGCCTCTGCTTCCCAAGTGCTAGGATTAAAGGCATGCACCATCACGCCTGGCTTAAAGATGATTCTTAGCTTCCATGTGGGTGATGGGACTTGAACCCAGGTCCTCTGAAAGAGCAGTCGGTGCTCTTAACCACTGAGCTATCTCTCTAGCCCCAAAATAATGTATTAATAAAAAAGTTTTCCACAGATTTTGTTTGTTTCATCAGCTTCAGTTTTACCATTTCCTGAAGCTGTTAGTACCTTGCACACTCATGTCAATGTGCAGTCCTCCCAATTTTCTTTTTTTGTTTTTTTGAGACAGGGTCTCCCTATGGCCCCAGCTGGCTTGGAGCTCACCCTGTAGACCAGGCTGGCCCTGAACTCACAGAGATCTGCCTGTCTCTGCTTCCCTCCTGAGTGTTGGGACTAAAGTTGTGCACCACCACACCCAGCTTACAGGCGGTTCATAGCCACCATGTGGGTGCTGGGAATCAAACCTGGGTACTCTGCAGGAGCAGTCAGTGCTCTTAACAGCTGAGCCATCTCTTCAGCCCCCATCCCATTTTTGATAAGTCACATTTGCCAGCTTTTCCTTGAGCTGGAAGGTAAGTCTTCCATTTCACCTGCCTTCAACTTACTCAAAGATGTCATTTCCTTATAAAAATATTTTTGATAAGTCCTATGCTTGTTGGGAGGATTCAAAAGTTCCCACAAAGACTGTATTTTGCCACTCAGTTTTTTATCTCTTATTTCAATATCATGTCATTTTCTCTAACCCTCTCTTCCTTCTGGGAGAAGCATATTTGCTTTATTCTTCATTGTTCTTCACAAGTGGAGACACTAATGGACCCATTTTAAGTGCTCACTCAGTCTTTGATAATGGTGCCACAGCTCAGAAATGCCCGTTTACCTATCAAAATCTTCAACAAGCATTGTGATTGTGTTAGAAAGTAGGGTCTTTGGTGGCTATTAGGACAAAAGTATAGAGCCCTTATGAATGAAATCGGTCTTTATAAGAATAAAAGGAGAACAGCTGGGCAAGGTGGCACATGCCTTTAAAACTAGCACTTGGGAGGTAGAGGCAGAGGCAGACGGATCTTTGTGAGTTCAAGGCCAACCTGGTCTACAGAGTGAGTTCCAGGACAACCAGAGCTACAGGGAGACCCTGTCTCAAAAAGAAAAAAAAAAAAAAAAGATAAAAGAATAAAAGGAAAGCTCAGCCTCTGTACTTCCTACCATGAAAAAATGTGGTGTGAAGACAAACCAGGAACAAACCAGGAAATGAGTCTTATTACCAGAGTTCTCCACATCCCTTGACCTTGGACCTCTCAGATTTCAGAGCTCTGAAAATAAACTTCTACTGTTTCAGGCACTTGGTCTATGATTATTTGTTATGGAAACTCAGACCAAGAGAGTACATTACTGAAAATCATTGTATTCCATTCTCCCAGATATTACTGTTTGCTTTAGACAAAATTCAAAGTTACTTGCCCTGGCTAAAGAAGAGGAAAGAATTCCTCATCACTATCCAAGGTCTAGTACATGTACATCTGACTCATAATACCAAATCATTGTTTAGGTTTATTTGAAGTTAAAATGGTCTAGAGATATTTAAAACAGACACAAACATAAAGATAATGTTGTAAAAATTATAAGTGTTGCTTACATAATATTTAAAGACATCTAGAAAGGAGAAACTTAAGAAATTATTCTTTAAACAATCATAGAAATTGTCAAGTTTACTTTTATATTTTGTTATTTATACATAGATTATCTTAACTTACTCCAGCCAAGTTTGACTAAAGTTGGAGGAAATTTAAATTTATAAAAATGAAGACCTTTCTAATTTAGAAAGAGGCTGGTTTAGAGAAGGTTATTTTTTCTATTTTTATTTTTTAAAAAGAAATTAGTCATCGAAAATTATATTTTCCCCAGGGAAAAGATAAACAGATGATGAAGTAAAAAAAAATACTTTCCTTTATACATAGCAGTTAAAAATAATATGAACATCACATGACACTTCCAGGACAAGTCAGTCAGATTTCAAATTACAAATTAAAATGCATATTAAGTTCTCTTCATGAGAGAAGCTGAGAAGGAAGTCTTAGTTAAAAAGCACTCTTCTGGATCATAGTTAGTCTTACAGGAGTAAGGTGGTTTTTTTTTTATTTTTTTTATTAATTTTATTTATTTACGCATGTGTATGAATGTACTGTCTGCATGCAAGTCTGTGCACCCGTGTTGTGCAATGCCGCGGAGGTCAGAAGAAGGTGTCGGATTCCCCTGGAACTGGAGTTCTCCTGGAATTGGAGTTTCAGACGGTTCTCGGCCACCATGTGGGTGCTGGGGATCGAACCCAGGTCCTCTGTAAGAGCGGTCGGTGCTCTTAACCACTAGGCCATCTCTCCAGCCCCAGGAGTAAGGTGGTTTTAATTTGCATTCCCTTAATTATTAGCAATGCTGAACACTTTTTAAGATGTTTTGCAGAGCCATATTTACCTCTTCATTTGTGAAGAGGTAAATATGGCTGTTCAACACTTTACTCCATGTTTGAGTGGGTCATTTGTTTTCTTCTGCCTTTGTTTTTTGAATAGTTTGTACACTCTGGATGTTAATGCTCTATTAGATGTATCACTGGTGAAGGTTTCCTCCCACTCTGTGAGTTTTCTCTTCACTTCTTTGTTTCTTTTTTTAAAATTTTATTTATTTATTTTCTATGTGTATGAATGTACTGTCTGCGTGCAGGTTTGTGCACCCATGTTGTGCAATGCCGTGGAGGTCAGAAGAGGGCGTCATATTCCCCTGGAACTGGAGTTCTCCTGGAATTGGAGTTACAGACAGTTCTCAGCCACCATGTGGGTGTTGGGGATCAAACCTGAGTCCTCCACGAGAGCATTCAGTGCTCTTAACCAATAGGCTATCTCTCCAGCCCCTGATTGTTTCTTTAGCTGTACAGAAGCTCTTGAGTTTAATAAGTTTGTCAACTGTTGACCTTATTTTTTACACAGCTGTTGTCTGATTAGAAAAGTCTTTTCCTACACCTATGTCTTATAGGATACTACCAACACTTTCTTCTATCATTTTCAGAATTTCAGGTTTCACATTCAGGTCCTTGATACATTTGGATTTGATTTTTGTAGATGGTGAGAGGTAGGGGTTTACTTTTATTCTTCCAAAAGTGGTGATAGAGTTATGCCAACACTATTTGCTGAAGATGCTGTCTTTCCTCTATTGAGTCTTCTTGGCCCCTTTGTCAAATATGAGATGGTTAAAATTGGATGTACTCAGGTTTGGATCATCAATTTTGTTCCATTGATCTAGGGGTCTGTTTTTGTGCCAATACCAGACTGTTTTTATGACTATAGCCCTGTAGTATAGTTTGAAGTCCAGTATTGTAATACCGCCTGTGTTGCTTTTTTGCTCAGGGTTGCTTTGGCTATCTGGGGTGTTTTGTTTCTCCATATGAACTTTAGGAATTTTTTTATAGGTCTGTGAAGAAGCTCATGGGGATTTTGATTGTAATTGCATTGAATTTGTATATTACTTTGGGCAGGATGGTAATTTTTATTATATTGATTCTTCTAATCCATGAGCATGAGAGTTTCTTCAGTCTTCTAGTATCTTCCTCAATCTTTTTCTGAGGGCTTTAGAAATTTCATTGTAGAGATTTTTAGTGTGTTTGGTCAGGTTTGTTCCTAAGTAATTTATTTTACCAAATGCTGGAGAGGTTGTCCGGAAAGGGGGACACTCATCCACTGCTGGTGGGAATGCAAACTCATGCAACCCTTATGGAAAGCAGTGTGGAGAACTCTTAAGAAGCTCGAAAGGAGCCTACCACTGGACCCAGTCATACCACTCCTTGGTATATACCCACAAGACTCATCCTATTTCAGAGATACATGCACATCTATGTTTATTGGAGCTCTCTTCACAATAGCAAAGAGCTGAAAGCAACCCAAATGTCCCTCAACCAACAAGAGATTCGAGAAAATGCGGTACATCTACACAATGGAATTCTATGCAGCAGTGAAGAAAGATGATATCACGAACTTTGCAGGAAAATGTATGGAACTCGAAGCCATTATGCTAACTGAAGTATCACAGTCCCAGAAAAGCAAATGATGAATGATATCCTTCATTTGTGGATGCTAGCACCAAATCCTTACTTGAAAGGCAAGCTAAGCAATATTAATGTTATATTTCTTTTTATCTGAAATCAACTGTGCTGTTATAATGTGACTCCCTTAACAGGCTCTAGAGTTAACTTACCACTTATTTTCAGACTTTGTAATTGTGGTATATGGATGGAGGGTATGTATTCATATTTTAGAATAATATAAACATTAAAGGGAAAAACGTGAACTCCTAAACATATTTTGGAATTAACATACAGTTTATTTTCAGAAGTCATAATTTTGGTACATATGTGATGGATATATAGGCATATTTTGGAGCAATACAAATGGGAGGGAACAACAACAAGAAAAGGACTGGCTCAAAGAACTGACTAGAACAGTTATCTTCTGCCCAAACAATAAACCTCTGCAGAAAAAAACTTTAAAAAGACTGAGAAAAAGATACAAGACATTTATGGCAGAATGCGTGAACTGGAGTGGGGTTGGGGACATGGAAAATGTGTCTAAATTGGACTGAGGAATAATGTATGAAATATACAAATCATCAATAAAATATTTTATTAAAAGAAAGAAATAAAGAAAATCCTCCAACTCAGGTGATAGGTGTATGTATGTATGTATGTATATATGTATGTATGTATGTATGTATGTATGTATGTATGTATGTATTTACATGGACATTGGTGATTCAAACTCAGATATTCATGCTTGCACAGAAGACACTCATCCACTGAGCCATCTCCCCAGTCAAATATAGTTTATTTCCAAAAGAAGGAGGTAGCTTTCAATATACTTTGGTGTAACGAAATACTAATATATTGAATCTCTTCTTACATTGAATATTTCTTATCGATTTGATAGTAGGTAAGATGCATATTATTATATTGAACATTTTACACATAACAAGGAATGTTTACATGCTCACTGGGTCTGACAGAGATGAACTGATCACCCACCATCCATTATCTAAGGGAAAGAGCTGGATTTTACACCTAGGTCTTCTCAAAATTATCTATGGTCAGTCAGCTTTATTTTTCTTTTCTTATATTATTCAGTATAATTATCTACATTCATATTTCAGTAAACTCAGTAACTTTTTAAACAAATTTTCTTTCATATTACCTTTTTTATCTTGGAGATTACAAACAGCTTAAAGTTCATTCAATAGAAGGGAATCCATGTTGGTACTGTAAATCCAAATAATTACTTGTGGATGGAGAGATCATGGACCCTAGAGAAGAACTTACTACTGCCACTTTCCCAAACCAGTATCATTTCTAACTATATTCTAAATATCTATCCTTACATAGATAAGTGTGGATCTCACCACTCATCCAAAAACCTTGTTTATGCAACAAATGGAGACTATTACAGAGATCCACAACTGGTTAAAATTCAGAGAACAAGTGACTATGGGGTGCCAGGTCCTCACTGATACATCTACAATGCAACACCTACATCCACGCTCAGAGAATATCACAAAGATACAACTGGGAAGATTGTAAAAAACAGAGGACCAGGATACCTACTGCTAGATAGTATCTTCTAGATACAGCAGGGAAGCTGTATCCATGAAATCTCAACAATATGGGTTCCTAAACAAGACGCATAATGATAACACCAATGCAGATGGGGGAAATTTCACAAGGTCTCACTTCTAGATGAAGAGCATAGCAATCAATGGCTGCTGAGAGAGAATCAGGAAAAAGCTCCTTGTAGGTTGTTCAGTTCTAAGGGGGTCATCCCTAAACACATGTACATATGAGTGCCTCCATAGCATCAGTAGGTTTTGCGTGTGTTTTGTGTGTGTGTGTGTGTGTGCACATGTGTGTAACAGTATAATTAGAGGTCATGAAATTGAAGGACAGTACAGGAGTGTGGGAAGAGTTAGAGGGGACAAAGGAAGGGGTGGAATTAATGCAAATACAGACTCCATATAGGAAATTCTCTATGAATAGCAAAAATAAAAAAGAAACATTGTTTCATTTATTATTTTTATTTTTTTATTTCATGTGTATTCGTTTATTGCCTGAATGTACGTAAGTGCACCCATGTCATGAAATACTGGTAGAAGACAGATCCCCTGGAGCTGGAATTACAGACAGTTGTTACCTGCCATGTGGGGACTGAGAACCTAATCTTGGTCCTCTGCAAATCAGTCAGTTCTTTTAACCACTGAGACATCTCTCCAGAAGAAATGGGTAAAATCAGGGAATCTAAATGAAAGGGGATAGGAAGGGTTATAGAAAGAAACGTGGAGAAAAAGGGAAAGAAGGGCCCCAAGAGAAGTGGGGCCATAGAAGACTGGTATTATTGGGGGACAAGTGGGAAAACTGGGGATAGACATGGAGGGAGGGCAAGACAAGGAAGGTCAGAGAGGAGAGTTAAATAATGGCTAACTGGGTTAAAAAACCCGAGACAATCATATCACAACATATTGACAAATTATACATATAATATATGTACATTAGTTCATGTGCAAAGCTGAAGGGTAAATAATAAGAAATAGTGCCAAACAGGAGAAACCTTTCTTTGAGTCGTTGGCCAGGGTAGTCCAAGAGACCCCCAAAATTACATAAGCTATTGCCACAGCCCTTGATTGCCTCCCAGAACTTGAAGATAAGACACTATTGCTGAAGACAGAACACACTTCAAAGACTGGAATTGGAGCAATGGAACTGACTTGGAAGCCACCTCAAGCTACTAAAAGAGAAGAGCAATCAATGGTCCAACACCAACTTTATGACCGAATATCCACATCAATGTCCAGCACCACATACAACATCAGTGCGGTAGTGGAACTTTTATCTTGGGAGTAATCAATGGCTAACTAGTTGGACTTAAAGCCCACTCAGTGGAGGAAACTCATGTTTGGTATTGTAAACATAGCCAGATATACACAGCTGGAGAATTCCCCAGTTGTTACATCCTTAGGCTAAGGTAACATTTTACTAACTGCAAACTGGGTATCCTTATATTTACAGTCAAATATCCCAGACACCAGAAACTTCTTTTATACTACATAATTGTCTATGTATGTCCTACAACTGGACACACATAGAAACTTCTTTTTTGGGGGGGCAACTAAGAATCCTTTATTAGCTAGCGAAAGGACAGTGGTGGAGAGGGGCTATTGGCAGAAAGAACTCTCCACCCTGTGGAAAAGCAGAACAAGGTTTATAAAGCTAAAAATGACAATTACATCATTCCAGGTGAAAGTAAGATAACAAAGGGGCAGGTCAGTCAGATAACAAAGATTCATCTGTCTTCAATTAGAAAACAAGTCCCTCAGAATTACTGAAATATTTTCTTAAGAATTATTATACCACATAATTGTCTATGTGTGCCCCACTACTGGACACACATAGAGAGTTGTCTGTGAATTTTTCATGCCTAAGTGTCACAACTACAATGCAACCTCTACACCTAAGACTCATGCAACATAGAACAAGGGGCCAAGAGGACACTAATTAACCTCTTAACTCTTGTTAAGGAAGCTCTGCCATGCAATAGGAAGCCAGGAACTCAAAAGGGCAGGAACAGATTAGAAGTCTGCAGAGTGTAGGTCAGCTTCACACACCCAGGGCTCAGGGAACATGGAAGAGGGGGCAGAAAGATTGTAAGACCCAGGGAGGTAGGGCAAGACCATAGGGAAACAAATCCTTTTTATAATGCTTTTATTGATGTTTTGTGTATTTCAGACATTGTTTCTCAGTTCAGTTTAGACATATTCCTCTCCCCCCCATCCCAGATCATGCACTCTGTTATAACTATCCTGTGTCTTTCTCTCAGTCTTTTTTATGTTTAGGAATTCACATTTTCATCCTTTAATTTTATATTACTCTAAAATATGCATTCATACTTTCCACTCAAATACAGTAATTACAGAGTCTGAAAGTAAGTGGTGGATGGATTCTAGAGCCCATTAAGAGATTTACATTATAACAACATAGTTGCTTTCAGATAAAACAGAAATATAACAATAATGTTGTTCAGCTTGCCTTTCATCTGGGGATTTGGTGTTAGCATCCACAAATGAAGGAGACCATTCGCTGCTTGTTTTTCTGGGACTGTGTTATTTCCCTTAGCATAATGGCTTCAAGTTCCACCCATAAGCTCCTGGGAACCTACAACATTTGTTATCAGCATTCACAAGACCCACGCAAACTCAACCAGACAAAAACCCAGCATGGAACTGCAGAAATGGGTAGCAGAACCCAATTTTAGCTGACGAAATATTGGCAGTTCATTATGGTTGGGTGAGAAAGAATTGGCCTTTAAGAGAGGGACTCCAGATAAGCCGACTAGAGCTTGGAGGATGAACTGGCACTGAGGAATGGCTGGAGAGAGTAATTTAGCACAATAGACCTTAACACAAATGACAGAATGTATGAACTCTAGGGGAGGGCATGGGAGGGTGCCAGTGGAGAAGAGGTTATAAAGGCAATTAAGACTGATTGAGAAGTTATGTATGAAATATACAAAAGTTCAATAAAAACAAATTAAAAGGGCTGTTGGGATAGCGCAGCCGTTAAAGGCTGAGGCTGAGAACCGCAAAAAAAAAAAATAAATAAATAAATTAAAAATGTGAAATTAATCATAGAATCTTCAATATTTAAGATTAGCCCAGCAGATGTAGAGAAAGTATTTCACATAAAAGATTATAAAGCATATAATGCCTCATTTTCTTCATCTCTTCAGAGTTTATTAATCAAGGCTGTGATATATTGGGGCTCTAGATGGAAAGCTCATTGCTGGTTTATTGCTTTTTATATGGTATACTGTTTTGATGACTTGGAGTTTGTTTTTACTATAGAAATATTGCTTACAATCATATTTAAAATATGCATTTGCCTGATTATCTCTACTATCACCCTCTCAAATAGAAAATAGAAATAAAATAATGCTCATGGGAATGCAACTTAGACTTATTATTTAGTATTCTCACAGCACTTTTAGTGGCACAAATGACTGATGAAAAGAGATATCTTCCCATTCTTTGGCAGTCATTGTTCTTTGAGAGTATAAACACTAACTCGAAAAAGCATTTTGACATCATTATTTTCTCCTATTGAATACCAAGGTAGGATTAAAATTCATAGCAATGGTGACAGAAAGCACAAGTCTCTCTATGCAAGCTTAACCCAGGGAAATGGGTAGGAAACACCAATCCACCCTAGGGAACCTTAGACAATTGACAGATGCTCAGAGGAAAAAAGACAGAAATGGGACGCCTGGTTGGTCCCAGTTCATGGAGCCACACTGAAGGACATCTACAGACACAAATCAGGATCTATAGACCATATTATCTCTCTCCCAGTAGATAGATAGATAGATAGATAGATAGATAGATAGATAGATAGATAGATAATACATAAAATTGGGCAGGGGATGTGCAGATAGAGTATCTAAGTATCATCAAGCTATATTGTATGAAAATTATAAAAAATTCAATTAAAAAAGGAGAGACAAAAAAGTGTCAAAATTTTTATTTTATTTTAATGGAAATGAATAATTTAAAAAATATATTTTTACATTTTCTGGTTGTAAGATATAAAAAAATACATATTTCTATGTTCTTTTCTTTACTCTAGGAAAATATAAAGAAAAAAAAAGAAATTTCCCTAATCTCATCAACTAGAAAAAATATCCTTCCATGTTCCTCCTATGGCAGTTCAGTGCCTTTTTTAGTTTCATCCCCTTCTTTAAAGCCTCACAGTCCCATAGAAAGCCCTGTGCCTGAGATTCTGCCTGCTGCCTCATAATTTCCATTCTATTTGTGTGTGTGTGTGTGTGTGTGTGTGTGTGTCCACAAGTGCATGTACTCCTGCATTGAGAGATTTGAAGAAGAGTTTGAGTGTCCTGTCCTATCACTCTTCATCACGTCACAAGGTTTCTCACTGTGCCTGGAGCTAGGTGGGTGACCAGCACATTGCAGTAATTATCCTATCTCTGTCCTACACAGTGCTAGGGTTTGGACCAAGTTGTCTATATGCATGCTGATGATCCTAACTCAGGTTCTCATGTTTAAGCAGCATGCACTCTTACCTACTGAGGCATCTCCTCAGTCCATCCCACCTCTTCATGCCTCACTATTATCCTGTCAGCAAGGAGAATGTGTAGCTGGTAATGCTGGCCCATGAGGTCAAGCTCATGCTGCCTACATGTAGAACAGAACAATGAATGCCTACACATGGATGCATATGATGCCCTTTACTGGATTCTTCTATCAGATTGATTCCCTGGTTCTTGATTTCACCTTACCTCTCAAGTACTGTCCTTTCAGCTGCCCTCCTCATGTTCCCTAGCTTCATAGCCTATTAACTACCCAGAGTACTTTGGACACTGTACTCATTTTTAGCTATAGAATGCTATTTGTTGATAATGGATGGCTGGATGCATTTATGGTGTGCATATCACCTTCCTTCTTATTTCTGAAAGTAAATTTACGAGGCTAGAAATGAAGGAGGTGGGACAGTTTAATGCTTCTTGATACATATTAGCATATTTCCTTTTTTACAGTGAAGAGCTCACCTGACAAAAATTACTTTCTGATTAGTTAAAGTTTCTTTATATATTGATGAATATTTTTCTGATAAATTTTTCAAGTAAAATTTTATCCAGTTTTTAAATTATTTCACTCATATTTTAATGTTCAATATTTTGCTTCTTGTCAATATCTTCTTTGCTTTCATCATAATAAAAGTTCTGTATGTACTGTCAAGAAGATTTATGATACTCAAACATATTCTCTATTCTTACATAGACTTCATGAATATTAATTATTTCTTACTTATATAAAATGTCACTCTGTGTTGAAAATTTACAACAGAGGCCACAGTTTAGATATAAACCAAGACCTATTGGTCATCAATACATTACTAACAATTTATTTCCTAATTTCTCATGCTAACTATAAACAAAACTTCCCACATAAGTTATTCTCCATTGTCAGTAGTAGTCAGTAAAAGTAACACAATCAGCTCCAGAAAAAAAAAAGACTAAGATGTTTACCTTAAAAATGAAGGTTAATACATAACAGTTCAAATTACTGAAAAACACAGATTAACTGTCTTTAATAAGTAGCAAATAAAACCTAACCTTTGTTAATTATGATTGTAAATGCATAAATGGTTTGTGCACACTGGATGGAAGCTAATTTTATATTAGGGAAGTAGTCCAAAATGTTTGGATAATATCTTGAATGACTTGATAAGGAAAGTAAAGGAAGACTTGACATTATAATTAGTGAAATTACAAAGGTCCTGAGGCAAAACAAATGATAATATCAATGCTTGGAGATATATATGGAGAGAGATCTTAAAATATCCTTTTAATATTTCAGTGGACAGAGTCAAAAGGGGAGAACAGACAATAAAACATGTGAGCTTGCATAGACACATACATTCAATATATATCTGCTTTTCTCTGAATTTCCCTAGACCTACAGATGCAGTAGTCAAGTTAGTGTAGCTTATGAACCATGTGGCTACATATTTGCAATGTCTCCTCTACTGCTCCAAGAGCCTCTTGGATCCATGTTCTTAAAATAAGAAGCAACACACTGTCCTTGTTCATCTTTGAATGATTTATATCTTTTTTGTACATCTCCTTGTGGGGGCTAGTCTGGGATTGGAGCCATTAAGACAGTTGACAGTATCATTTATTTTATCTGCTATTTTCATACTGTCCAGGAGGTTTGAGTTCATGTAGGAGTGTGGAACTGGAACCATCTGGAACTCTTAATTTAGAGACTGTAGAGTGGATCCTCAGACATTGCAGTGTTTCTTAGCTTCTCAGGTGATTCTTATAAGTGCTTCAAAGTTAGAAACACTATTAATAGGCACTGCTTTTAAGGACGTAGTCTGCTCCACTGATTGTATGCTATATTTGATAGTTCTTTATTATCTAATTATCATATTTTGACATATTTCAGTAGGACAAGGCTTATTTTTATTTATAATTTCAGAATACACTTTTATGTATATGCTACTGAAACTTTATTTTTCTCACAAAGAAAAAATCTCATTAGAATTTTCATATGAATTTAGGTCAACCTTTAATAACAGAAGATATTTATAATGTTACACTTAGTTGTTCATTTCAGAAACTTTAACAAGTGTCTGTTTAGGCAAAGTTTCTCTTATATTCGCACGTAATATTATTTTCTTTATGCTATTGGTAGGTATAATAAAAGTCATTCCTGTAGTGAGGTTTTGTGTTATATTTTTGAACTGGTTATTGCTATTATATAGCAAAATAAGTAATATTTGGGTATTTTGTATGTAAGCCTCTTAACATTTATTAGCCAATTGTAATTTTTCTTTTTTAATTTTTGAAAATATTTATTTATTTGAGTGCACCTGTGCCATGCAACAGCCATGAAGAGCAGAAGAGGGCATGGGATCCTCTATAACTGGAGTTATAGACAGTGATTAGCTGCTATCTGTGTATTGGGAACTGGACCCAGGTCCCCTGTAAGAGTAGCCAGAGCTCTTAACCACTGAATTTTTTCTCTTAAATACATACCTCCACAGATGTATCCATTACACTAGAGCTAGAGAAGGTGTCCTTATCAGATGGACAGTCACAAAGAAGGAGAAAAATCACATTGTCTGCCAGAAAATAGAATGACATCAGACATTGAGCCAAGTGGAGCAAGCCAAACACAGAAAGACAGGTATCACATGTTTTCCTCCCTATACAGAACCAGAGATTTGCTCTTTGTTCTTTTTGCTTATAGAAACACATGCAGAACTTTGGTAACTTAGCTGGAGGGAGGGAAAATGGAATGGGTTAAGAAGAGAATTGTAGTAGCCTCAGTTCCCAATTCTCCTTCTCAAAACTTAATGTGTATTGTCCTTAGGGATTCAAATTCCATCTCTGGATTGAAAGGACAGGGCCTGAATTTCATGCGATGAGAGTGAAGTTCTCCAATTAGAGATTAGAAAGTCCTTGGACTTTCTAGGATTTCTCCAAATAGTGATCTGTATCTGAAAAAAAAAAATCACACATAAGCTACTTTTCTTGGGGCAAAACTCTTGGGTAAAATCTACCATTTCTGTGTGGGAGCCAGCTTTTTGGGTGTATTCATTTCATAAAAATTCATGATGATGTATGTACTTCAGAACCTTTGTGAAGTAATTTTTAAGCCCCTCAACACAGTGGGTTTCTTAGTGTTCCTTAGTGTCTCTCAAACTGCAGACTATGTTAGAGTATGGAGACTGATGAATGAATAATGTGCACTCTGGGGGTCCAATGCCTCAGGGATTTATATTTTCTTCCTGAGGGGAAGTGGGTAAGTACTAACACTCGTTTGGGCTGAATCCCACAGGTAACTATTCTGCCTCAGAGTGCTACTGCAAACATTCTCAGTGCTTCCTGGTACTTAAGGTTACTATGGTTAATGAAGACCTTAAGAAAAGTGAACTCTATCTCCTTTTATCCCTCTAGACAGATACTCCTGCTGCTGTGCTTGCGATTCCCAAGGAAACCCATGTAGATCAAAATTAGATCCTTAAACCCTGCTACTTCACTGAACTGATTTAATTGAATGCATCCCATTCCATTGCATATAATTGTCTTTATTTAGGGGTAACTCCACTGTCCATGCCATGACTTCATCCGTATTTCAAGAACAGTTGCACATTATGGGAAATTCAACATCATAAGAAGGTAGAAAATTCAAAGGAAAAAAAATAACAATGTATTTTTCTTTTGTTGAAAAATGTCAGCGTAGTAAAAGTGGCTGGTTAAATTTTTTTTTAACCAGAATAAATGTAGGTAAGAAATACGTGACATTGGGGCTGGAGAGATAGCCTAGCGGTTAAGAGCACCGACTGCTCTTGCAGAAGACCCAGGTTTGATCCCCAGCACTCACATGGCGGCTGAGAACCATCTTTAACTCCAGTTCCAGGGGAATCTGACACCCTCTTCTGACCTCTGTGGCATTGCACGACACAGATGCACAGACCTACATGAAGACAGTGTATTCATACACATACAAAAATAAAAATTAAAAAAAGAAATATGTGACATTATATTATTCTAAGCATCTGGGCTTAGAATTACACTTGTGTACTTATACTGTCATCCTCTCACATCTTCAGTATCTCTGAGCACTAGAACTCAGTCAGAAAAAAAAAAGATTTATATCAGGATCCTGTTACCAGGTTCTGCGTAATTTTAGTCTGGCCCTGTAAGCCATCTAAGTCTTTCCTTGGAAAATAAAAAAGGGTCTGCACTCTAAACCCTCTGAAGCTATCATAGAGAGATGTAATTTTTGATGGATAATGTGACCTTGGAACACTGAAAAGCCATTACCCATAAAAGAAAAACTTAGTTATTATTCTATATATACTTTTACCACTTTCTCAACAAAAATGAAAACAGAGTATTGAGCTTGACTACTTAAACTTCAAATTCTTTTGTACTAGAATTTATATGCCTCAATAGAAAATTGGATAGTATTTTCCTATTCACTTTAGGATTATAAGATAGGGGACTGAATTTGAACTTCAAAATGAATCTTTTATTTTTTGAGATAACATATCAATATGTATAAAGAAACAGACACAAAGAGGACATGAGCAGGCAGGGAGAAGAGAAGGGAGGCATGGGAGCTGGGGGGAGGTAGAGGCAGATGGATATGTTAACATGTATTTTATAGATATATGGAATTTTACTTTCAAAGAACAATATTTTTTAACATACCATCCAAACATCTGTGTCTATACCAAAGAAACCTACCATAACAATTAGTACTGTTTAAATACCTATATATCTAATTGTGTGTGCTTCATTAGTAGGATTGAAAGGCTATATATTATACTGTTTAATACCTAAATATCTAATTGCATGTGCTTCATTAGTAGGATCGAAAGGTTATACACATACACGCATATGTATATAGTGGAAGATACAAAGTGCAGACAAAGGAGGGAATCTAAATAGGACCCAAAATAACATTCTATATGAAGTTTCAAAACTTAAATAAAACTTTCTTAAAATAAAAAAAAAAGAAAGTTTTGTTATGTTAACTTCCAAAAACTGTTTAGCATTCACATTTTCCCCTTATTTTATATTACTCTAAACGTATGCATATACATCCTCCCCCCCCCATATACCACAAACAACAAAGTCTAACAAAGTTGGAGGTTAATTGATCTGTTAACGTTGTCCAACATAATAATGGTACAGTTCATATATTATATATATCATTACTATCTATTATCTATTCATATATATAATCACTCAGTTTGCCCTTACTAATAGGTAACTTGGGCCTGCATCCACAAAAATGAGCGCGATAGCATTCTATTCATTTGTTTTTCTGGGTACTGTACTTCACTTAGCAATATGTCTGCTCGCATCCATTCTACCTGTAAATTTCATGATGTCATTCTTC
>VZQC01005973.1:151745-194945 GCA_009823505.1 Rhizomys pruinosus
GCCTGGGGGCTGAGATAGCCTAGCGGTTAAGAGCACCGACGCTCTTGCAGAGGACCCGGGTTCGTTCCCCAGCACCCACATGGCGGCTAAAAAACCGTCTGTAACTCCAATTCCAGGAGAACTCCAGTTCCAGGGGAATTCGAGACCCTCTTCTTGACCTCCGCAGCATTGCACGACACGGGTGCACAGACCTGCATGCAGACAGTACATTCATACACATACAAAAAAAAAAAAAAAAAAAAAAAAAAAAAAGAAAAGGTTATGCTGGACAAGCTGGCAGCCCATGAAAGAAAACAGCCAGAGACTGACTAGAGACCAAAGACATCAGCTCCAGAGAAAGTAGACTGTTTTGCTTCTCATCCACCTGTGCCCCTTTTCTAAGCCAGGGAACAAACTGCGGAGAGGAGGCATGGTAGAATGTAAGGGCTTTGATTGGGGTTAATGTTGAAACTACAACAATATATCGACTGGACACTCTATTTGATCAACTTGATTTGAACATACAAGCCCCCCCTCCTGCTGGATGGTGGGACCCATGAGCTGTGTGGGTTTGGGCACAACTGCTTGCAAATTGGTTTGACAGAAGGATGCTTTACTCACAAATTATCACTATTGTTAAAAAATGGAAAATAAAACAAAACAAAAAGCAGAGAAAAAATGCAGAAAAGTTCACAGCAGAATGCATGATCTGGATGGGTAGGGGGGGGGTGGGGGGAAGGGAAGGGGATATATGCCTGAACTGAATTGGAAATGATGTATGAATACACAAGCATTCAATAAAAAAAATTAAAAAAAAAAGCACATATTTTTGTTAAAAGAAATATTGAGCTCAAAACATATTAAAGCAACTACTCTTTAGTCAGAAATGTAATATATCATGAAATACCATTGATCTCTTTGGTTTTTAAAGAAACTGTATCTGCTAATCTTTACTAATACTGAGTTAATTAAAAAAAAAACCAAGCATTCATAATTTATTACAAACAAACCAAACATAAGAAGCAGACCTTTTTTCAGTCTTTTTAAAGTTTTGCTATGCAGAGATTTATCATTTGGGCTGCAGTTTACTGTTTCAGTCGGTTCTTTGGCCCAGTCCCTTCATTGTTGCTGTTCCATCCCATTTGTATTGCTCCAAAATATGCACAGATGCTCTTCACGCATATACCAAATTTATGATTTTGAAAGTAAACTGTATGTTTTAAACTCAAAAAGCTTCTGTACACTCAAGAGGAAACAATAAAGGAAAGTGAAGAGAACCCCACAGAATGGGAGGAAACCTTCACAGCAGATACATCTGACAAAGCATTAATTTCCAGAGTATACAAGCTCTCAAAAAACAAGAAGAAAGAAAACAAATGAATCACTCAGAAGATGAGGCAAAGATCTGAACAGACTTCACAAGTGGGAATTAGAGATGGCTGAGAAACACCCTTAAGAAGTGTTCAACATCGCTATAAATTAAGGAAATGCAATTAAAACCACCTTAAGATCCTCTTACTCCAGTAGACTGGCTAGGATCAAGAAAACAAATGATTAGCCAAGTGCTGGAAGGGTGTGGGGGAAAGGGAACACTCATCCACTTGCTGGTGGAATGTAAACTTGTGCGCCACTATGGAACATTGTGTGGAGAACCCTTGGAGACTCAAAAATGAGCCTGCCATTTGACCCAGTCATACCACTCCGGGTATATAACTGCAAGACTCATCTTACTGCCGATATACGACAGCTATATTCATTGCTGTTCTGTTCACAGTAGCAAAAAATCTGGAACCAACCCAAAGGCCCTCAAACTGACGAGTGGATAGAGAAATGTGATACATTTACACAATGGAATTCTATGCAGCGGATAAGAAGACAACATCATGAACTTTGCAGGTAAATGGATGGGCTAGAAGACATCCATGTTAGTGAAGTAGTAACACAAGTCCAGAAAAACAAAGGACAATGGTTCTCTCCATATGTGGATGCTTAGTCCATAACCCAGTTATAAATAATTTTTGTGGAGAGAGATGCATATTAAAAGAACAACAACAGAAAGTTGCATCAGAAAACTGACTGAAATGGTGACTCGGGAAGGGTGAGGGCTGGGTTGTTTTATTCGATGTGTCATATTTAATTGGTGTGGTTCAACAAAGTATCCCGTTTTGCCCGACTCTGTCTACAGGATACTGGTGTTTTAGGACTTAGTAAAAGTAAATATGTGATATTACAACAACATTGGTTTAAAGGTTGATTAAAAATGGTAATGCCCTGAGTTAATTGGTGATATAATTGCCGTTGTCCACATTAGCTTTAATAAATGTGTATAACATTACTTTGGGATTGGCATAAACAAATGTCTCTATACATCTTTCTTTTTTTTTTTTTTTTTTTGCATTATTGAGACAGGGTCTCTCTTTAGTCCCAACTGGCCTGGAGCTCACTCTGTGGACCAGGGTGGACTTGAACTCACAGAGATCTCCCTGCCTCTGCCTCCCAAGTGCTGGGATTAAAGGCATATGCCACCATGCCCAGCAATGTCATTATTAACCATGCCAATAAATCATTCTTGATATAAAAAAGAAGCAGACATTAAAATTTGAGGAATATGTAATGAGAAGTATCTTTCAAGACACTAAAAATCCCCAATTCTGGAATATCCAAGAAGCTTAGTGAAAAACAACATGGTGTGGTGCATTAGCTTCTCTGGGACCTAAAGAACTTAGATGACAAAGGAGCAAGGCTTTTCCATAGGTGTGAGGTGAGCAGGAAGATAAGACAGGTTGGAAACTGGAACCTGTGCTAATTTTGAGTAAGGGACTGAATTGCATCTCTAAAGTCACTATGTTTTTAAATCTACCAATACAATTAAAATGTAGTATGTAACTTTTATTTAGAAGGCATCTGGAATACATAGAGAAGGAAGTTCCAGATCTCAAGAGACTTAGAAACAAGAGAAAAAGACATTAAATAGGAACAATATAAAGATAAAAGTAGATATACCAATAAAATTATGTTTAGGTGAAATGGGCAAAAAGCAGGGCTCTGTGGGTACAGTGAGGGCTTTCTCACCTCAGTTGAGCATAACTAGTGTCTAGGATCCCAAGCGAAAACAACAGCTAACTGAAGCCCCACTGCCCCAGTGCCTTCCAGGTCTTTTGTTACATAAACTCAAAAAGTGAAATTACAGACAATGGAAGGGAGTTTCAGAAAGGTTTATTATACACAAGAGCTTATGAGAAAGGAAGTAAGCAGAATTCCTGTACAGCAGAAGTGGGAAAGGTTTGGAACAGGAGTTTCTATCTCTGGTTAATAAAGGTTACTGAGTTGAGGCATGAGGCAGGTCAACCCCTTTTCATACCTACAGATGTTCAAAGGCCTCTCCATCTAGGTGTCTGTACTAAAGTTCTGGGCATACCTTCATGAACCAATGAAGCTCTTACTTAATAGTTTCTATTATGGGGTTGGGACAGAGAGACCACTTGCTGGACTATCATATGGAGTTTAAAGGATGGTTTATTTATGGCTGATCCTAGCATTCAGTTCAGGAAGAGTGTGGCCCCAAGAAATGAGTTACACAGCTTTTTATAATTGCAATAGCGAATCAAAATTAATACCAAGCAAGCAAGCCAATCACAAAAAAATGAGAGTCAGCAGTTAGGGCCAGGGCCTTCAGGGGCACGCATGATTTCCAATAAAATGAAAGTGATCCTTAACTTCCTTCTGGTATGTTTCAGGGAAAACAACCCCCCCCAAAAAAAATTAAACTTATCACAAGATAGAGTTGGGCCTCGGGTACATAAAATGGCATCTGAAAGCATAGTTTCTGGGTTCTCATTTATCTCAGTTGCCAGGCAGCTATGCTTGTTGCCTCTGTGTAAATGCAGAAGAAGGATTAAAGTAAGAAAGCAGAAAAACGTGGCCCGGTGCCCCTAAACTTTTTTTTTTTTTTGCTCTTAGACAAGGCTACATATTGAGAGTCTGTCTCAAAAAAAAAAAACTTTTTTTTTTTTTTTTTGGCATTGATGGACACCAGCCAGGATAGAACTGTTGATAGATCCAAAGATATTTCCAACTTCTGATCAAGACAGAACCTTGTCAAGGATACAGAAAATAGGGACTGGAGAGATGCCTAGTGGTTAGAGCGCCGACGCTCTTTGCAGAGGACCCGGTTTGCTCCCCCATGACCCACTGGCGGCAAGAACCATCTGCTAACTCCAATTCCAGGAGAACTCCAGTTCCACGGGGAATCCGACGCCCTCTTCTGACCTCCCGGCATTGCACGACACCGGTGCACCAAACCTGCATGCAGACAGTACATTATACACATAAAAACTACTAAATTAAAAAAAAAAAAGAGAAACTAAACATGCTTGTCTTTGAGGTCCCTGCCTTGAGCTGCCTGACCATTTTCCATAGGTGAGAGGTAAGCAGGAATATAAGACAGGTTCTCCTCATAGGGAAAAAGCAACAGCCTCAGTACATCAGTCTATTTTAATGCTGAGCCTTCAGTATTTTGTAACGAATTCTGGCTTTAAATGCCTAAGCCCGAGGATGCCTCCTTACTTATTCTCTCTCTCGCATCTCCTGTACATATTCATGTGCGTGTGAGAACATGTGGAGACAAAAGATCAAGTCTTTTTCAGTAACTCTCTTCACTTTATTTTTATTTATTTTTGTTTATTTTATTCAAAATATTTTAGTCATCTTTATTCCCCCTCCCCCATCCACACCCTCCCAGAATTCCTTCCCCTTGCTGGATTTCATGCATTCTGTGATTTACATTAAGGCCTTTGGAGTCAAGT
Organism: Rhizomys pruinosus; assembly: GCA_009823505.1. Taxonomy (NCBI): domain Eukaryota; kingdom Metazoa; phylum Chordata; class Mammalia; order Rodentia; family Spalacidae; genus Rhizomys; species Rhizomys pruinosus. Next base: position 156,530 of record VZQC01005973.1, read on the forward strand.
TAGCGAACCTAGATATCCCTCAGTGCACCCAAGCAGGTCTAGTTTCTCTTATGAACTTATAACAGTGGTAAGAGCATCCACAAGACCCAGGCAAGCTCAAGCCAGACAAAATCCAACATAGAAACGGGGAAGTGGGGAATAAGCCCCAAGTTTAGTGTAGGAACTATTGGCAATCCAATTACTAGGGAGATTGGGTTTTTTCTTTTTTTTTGTTTGGTCTTTTTGAAGCAGGTTTCCTGTACCCCCCAGTTGTCTCTGGAATCACTCTGTAGACCAGACTGGCCTTGATTCACAGAAGTCCTGCCTGCTCTGCCTCCCCAAGCTCCAGTGGATGGATGCACACCAAAGGAGTTTTGGGGACACGAATTTGATTTAACAAGCCTTAATGTATATGACAGAATACATGAATCTAGAAGGGGAGCTATAAGAGGGATAAAGATAGGGTCACAGGTCTAAATATAAGCAAGATATAGTGTATGGATTTCATAAAACTTGAAGAAAATATATGAAGAAAAAATCAAGATAAAATAGAAAAAATAAATCTTATGGGAATTGAAAAGAGATGGAATATGTAACTGAAACTAATATAAAAATAAAACACAGACCAACGAACATTAATTAAGAGGAGTTTTTACTGAGGTTGAACACTCAGAGTTGTAGAAAATGAGGCATTAATTAGGTTGTGTTTCATGGGAAGGTTATATTTTGCCTCATAAGTAACCACTATATCTTTGATATCTTCTCCAGTGCTTTTAACATAGTTAGCTTCTCACGAGTCTTTCCCTAAGATGGTAAACATTTTCCCTTATCAGTTCTACAACAGGTGTGATAGAGGTTGACTGTGATTGAAAGCCTAAGACTTATATTCTTTCTGCTTACCATCAGCTCTGGCAACATCTTGCACTTTCTCTAACTGGCTTCGTCTAATTGAATAATCTCTTCTGTGCATTCTCCACTCCATCTGTATACTGAAACCTTGGTAAAGCACAATAGCAATCCAGTATGAAATGAAAGGGGAAAACTGGAAATGTAAAATATGCTTGTAGTTTCAGCTCATTGCTCAAAAATATTTGAATTACAAAAAGAAAATCTCTGTCTTTCTTTCTCTTTGACAAAAGCATAGCTTTTTTTGCATTGTGGTGGTTTTGCTTTTCCTGAGAGATGAGGGAGAGCTACACTCACTTTCTGATGGGACTTGGACTTCATGCTGAGGCTTCTTCTAATTCACAATGATCTCTTTCTTTCCTGATGTTAAATTATCAAATGTTGTCTATTAATTATACACCAGGCATAGGACATGTATTTTGTCATGGGGATAAATAAGTCACTGCTTGACCTTGAATATCATAATGATAATAACTGTTTTGTTCTGTTACTTCCATGTGTATTATTAGTTTTGGAAATTTACCATTACCAACATCTTTGAAAGCAGCTTATTCAGAGTGCTTGCTCAGAAAAATCAATATTGATTAATTTTTTTCCCATTTCCATCTGACTAAGGAATGGAATCTGATTGACACAGGCTGCTTTTACATGTTCACTATCTAGATTTTTTTTTAAAGAAACCATTATTTTATCTCTCAGTCACTATGGAGAATTGTTTGAATTCAGAGTCTGTCTCAAGAAAATTTCTTAAAAATGCCATGTTACTTTCCTTTTCCTTATGTCTATCTTTGTATGTTTTCTTTCTACAATGTGGCTTTGAAAAATATCATGTGTTTCTACCTGACTGTATTCTTGTGCTGCAATACAATGGATATTAGCTATTTTGTTTCCTGGTAAAATAAGACAGAATATATACCTCTGAACTCATTCTTCCATTGCTAGATCCTGCCCCTCACTAGAACAATCTCATTTTGAGACCTCTCAAGGGAAGCTGCTTATTCCCACTCTTCCTTAGCATCCAGGTGGAAGAGAGGATGTTCATTTTTCTTCTGAGTCCTGTTAGTCCTCATAAGACATTATGTGAAATAATACCTTTGAGCCATACTTGTTCTCTTCCCAATTGCTGCTGACTTCTGATTCAATATTTACCCAATTTTGGAGAGAGAGAGAGAGAGAGAGAGAGAGAGAGAGAGAGAGCTCTGAAACTTGTTTAGTGCTTCTTCTCTATCCAGGTAGCACTATCTCCCTTAAGGATAAGAGTTCTCAGGCTTCATTAATCATATTGGTATTTCATTTGTCTCAGTAAGACCACTGTAATACCCAATGGCTAATGTCCTGGTTCTACTCCAAGTGCCACCATAGATAGACTAGCATCAGACTCAGTGCCTTTCCTGGTTCTGTTTAGTTATGATTCTATAAATTATACATTTTGCATAGAAATTATACTAAAAGAAACTCCACTATATATTACTAATCTGCTTATTTTCTTCAGCACTTTTTTTTCTCTTTTCAAAGACAAGATAAAAAAAGATAATATAGTTAGGCCAAAGTAGAGTTGTTTCTTTTCTACCATCTAGTCATACTCCATTTAATATGTGGCACTCCTGAAAATTCTATTAGAAAGTTGGATGACTCTTCATGGCTTGTTTCATTCTCTTTTATATGAAAATAAATTGGTACTGATGAAGAGAACAGAAGCCAGAAGTATTTAGAAACCTTGGAGTGCTGTATGGTATGGCAGGTATTGTCAAAGTGTGGAGTTCTCATTTTCATATGTGGACACTTCTCTAATGGCATCTTGTTTCAAGAATCTTCAGAACACTTGAAGGTTCTAGTGCGGGGTAAAAGGTCTGCAGTGTTTCATAGTCTGCAACAGGAAAAAAAGTTGCAGTGGTGCTGAGGATGATCTCCTGGTCTTGTGGATGCTAGGGAAGTTCTCCAATATTGAGCTGTGTTCCAAGTGAAAAATGTAATTCTCCAAGGCTTTCTTTTGAATATGATAATCAAAACTATGTTGTTAAGGAATTTATTCTCCCACTTCAACACAGTTGATTTTGTTAAAGAGCATAACATAAGATCAGATATTTTCTTGTAGAGAGAAACTTGATTATAATAAAAATGGTATTGTAAAACAGCATTCCATAATTCTGAGTGAGTTATATCTTTTGCCATTTATGAATAATTGAGGTTGGTTTCCTAGGTGAAAGTGAAGAAAGAAAATGCAATTTATTTTTACGTTTTCCCTCAAGACTTAGTTAGAAAAATTATTTTATAATGGTTGGATCACTGGTTTAGCTTTATACTTTGATTGGCAATAATTTCTATATTTATAATCATAAAGCTATGATGGGTGAAGAATATATTACCTGGGGCCACACCTTGATTGTTGGTGTGGTGGTTTGAATAAGAGTGCCCCCCCCATAGGCTTTAAGTGTTCAGACATTTTGTCTCCAGTTGGTGGCACTGTTCTTGGAGGTCTTAGAAGGTGTGGCCATGCTGGAGGAAGTATGTCATTGGGGGCAGACTTAGTGAGTTCAACAAGCCTTGCGGTCTCCATTCTCCCTTTCTCTCTCTCTCTCTCTCTCTCTCTCTCTCTCTCTCTCTCTCTCTCCTTCCTGTGCTCATTTCGAGATGTGACCCTCGGCTTGCTGCTCCAGCCCTGGCCACCATGCTTCCCACCACAATGGACTCTGATTCCCTGGAACCGTCAATCATAAGCTCAAATAAACTCTTCCTTTTATAAGTTCCCTTGCTCATGGTGGTTTATCACAGCAACAGAAAAGTGACTAATACAGTTATTTGGTACCAGAGAGTGGGCTGTTGGCTGTGAAGAACCTGACCATGTGGATGTTTGGAGAAATGTGGAAGACTTTGGAACTTTGGGCTAGAAAAGCTGTTGACTACTGTAAGCAGAGCTTAAGGGGCCATTCTAGTAGAAGCCTGGAAGAAAGCATTGCTGCAAAAAATGTAGTTCCAGAGGAAAATAAAGACTTAGGCAGCAACTGGGATATTTTGATAAAGAGTCTGGCAGCAGTTTGCCCACAGCCCAAATGCTTGCCTGATGCTAAGTTGAAAAGCAATGGACTAATGTCTTTGGCAGAGGATATTTCAAGACAGCCTAATGTAGAAATGGTGGCGTGGCTTTTAATGGTGAATATTATACAGATCTACAGTGAAAAAGAGCAAATGGGGCAGAAGGAAATGCAGAATGTACAGTTTGGATCTGAAAAGTACACTAGGAAGATTAAAGGTGTGGCCAAGGCATGTGAAGGAGAGGCTCCCTTTCATAAGGAGACTAAAGTGATTAAGGAGAGGCCTAGAGATTTACAAGTAAACAAAAGAATCAGTACCTTCAGGGCAAGACCACACCCAGCTAATCCTCCAACAAGTCCAGGGCAGAGAAAAATTGCAAATGTGGTTAAAGTAGGAGAGAGTCCATCCCGAACTTGCAGCCAGATTCGGCAATTTCATTCACGTGGTGCTGGCTTTAGAGGCATGAAGTTTGCAAGAGTGAAGGGGTCATCAGTTCTTCCTCCACAGTTTCAGAGAGCCACAGAGGCCAGGCAGAGTGCAGCAGGGGCGTCCCTGAATAAAGAAGGCCCTGATAGGCCATTGCGTGAAGCTGTGAATGTGAAGCCTGGTTGGCAGCGGAGACCCCAAGAAGACATTCGAGATGCCAGACCTGTGAGATATTTGCCAAGGAGAGCTGCATACAGGGAGTGGTACCAGCCTAAGAAAGAGATGTATGTTGCAAGCAAAGCTGGAAGAGCTGAGCCATCTAAGCCCTTTGGAAGTCAAGTCCCAGAAGTTGCACATGGAGCTACTAGACTTGGTGTTTGCCCTGCTGGTTTTCGGTCTTGTTTTGGTCCAGTATTTCCTCACTATGCCTCTATTCCTCCCTTTTGGAATGGGAATGTGTATTCAGTTCCACTGTACGTTGGGAGTATGTAATTTGCCTTTTGATTTTACAGGAGCTTACAGTTAAGAGATTGGCCTGAGTCTCAGAAGAGACTTTGGACTGTGGACTTTTGAATGGCATTGAAACTGGTAAAGACTATGGGGACTTTTAAGGTTGGACTAAATGCATTTTGCATTTTATATGGTCAGGAGCCTATGGGGGCCAGGGAGTGGAATGTGGTGGTTTGAATGAGTGTCCCCCATAGGCTCTAGGTATTCAGACATTTGTCTCCAGTTGGTGGCGCTGTTTTTGGAGGTCTTGGAGGGTGTGGCCATGCTAGAGGAAGTGCGTTGCTAGGGGCAGGCTTAGTGAGTTTAACAAGCCTGGTGGTATACAGTTGCTTCCTCTTTGCTTCCTGTGCTCTTTGCGAGATGTGACCCTCGGTTTGCTGCTCCAGATCCAGCCACCACGCCTCCCGCCACAATGGACTAATTCCCTGGAACCGCCAATCGTAAGCTCAAATAAACTCTTCCTTTTATAAGTTCCTTGGTCTGGTGTTTTATCACAGCAACAGAAAACTGACTAATACAGTTATTGGTACCAGAGAGTGGGCTGTTGGCTGTGAAGAACCTGACCATGTGTATGTTTGGAGAAGTGTGGAAGACTTTGGAACTTTGGGCTGGAAAGGCTGTTGACTATTGTAAGCAGAGCTTAAAGGGCCATTCTAGTGGAGGCCTGGAAGAAAGCATGGCTGCAAAAGATGTGGTTCCAGGGGAAAATAAAGACTTAGGCAGCAACCGGGATATTTTGATAAAGAGTCTGGCAGCAGTTTGCCCACAGCCCAAATGCTTGCCTGATGCTAAGTTGAAAAGCAATGGACTGATGTCTTTGGCGGAGGATATTTCAAGACAGCCTAATGTAGAAATGGTGGCGTGGCTTTTAATGGTGAATATTATACAGATCTACAGTGAAAAAGAGCAGATGGGGCAGAAAGAAATGCAAAATGTACAGTTTGGATCTGATAACTGCACTAGGAAGATTAAAGGTGGGGCCAAGGCATGTGAAGGAGAGGTTGGATCTGAAAACTGCACTAGGAAGATTAAAGGTGGGGCCAAGGCTTGTGAAGGAGAGTTTCCTTTTGATAAGGAGTTTAAAGTGATTAAGGAAGGGCTTCGAGATTTACAAGTAAACAAAAGAATCAGTACCTTCAGGGCAAGACCACACCCAGCTAATCCTCCAGCAAGTCCAGGGCAGAGAAAAGTAGCAAATGTGGTTGAAATGGGCCAGGGTCTGGCCCGAACTTGCAGCCAGATTCGGCAATTTCATTCACGTGGTGCTGGCTTTAGAGACATGAAGTTTGCAAGAGTGAAGGGGTCATCAGCTCTTCCTCCACGGTTTCAGAGAGCCAAAGAGGCCAGGAAGAGTACAGCAGGGGTGTCCCTGAATAAAGAAGGCCGTGATAGGCCACTGCGTGAAGCTGTGAGTATGAAGCCTGGTTGGCAGCAGAGACCCCAAGAAGACATTCGAGATGCCAGACCTGTGAGATATTTGCCAAGGAGAGCTGCATACAGGGAGTGGTACCAGCCTAAGAAAGAGATGTATGTTGCAAGCAAAGCTGGAAGAGCTGAGTCATCTAAGCCCTTCGGAAGACAAGTTCCAGAATTCACATATGGAGCTATTGGACTTGGTGTTTGTGCTGCTGGTTTTCAGTCTTGGTTTGGTCCAGTATTTCCTCGCTATGCCTCTATTCCTCCCTTTTGGAATGGGAATGTGTATTTAGTTCCACTGTGTGTTGAGAGTATGTAATTTGCCTTTTGATTTTATAGGAGCTTACTGTTAAGAGATTGGCTGGCCTGTGTCTCAGAAGAGATTTTTCGACTATAGACTTTTGAATAGAATTGAGACTGGTCAAGACTATGGGGACTTTTAAGGTTGGACTGAATGTATTTTGCATTTTATATGGTCATGAGACTATGGGGGCCCCCCCCGTAGGGTCTAAGTATTCAGAAATTGGCACTGTTCTTGGAGGTCTTAGAAGGTGTGGCCGTGCTGGAGGAAGTATGTTACTGGGGGCGGGCTCAGTGAGTTCAACAAGCCTTGTGGTCTCCAGTCTCTCTCTCTGCTTCCTGTGCTCATTGCTAGATGTGACTCTCTGCTTGCTGCTCCAGCCTCAGCCACTATTCCTCCCACCACAATGGACTCTGATTCCCTGGAACCATCAATCGTAAGCTCAAATAAACTCTTCCTTTTTATAAGTTCCCTTGGTCATGGTGGTTTTATTACAGCAACAGAAAAGTGACTAATACAGATGGATTTACTGTCTGTTATGAAATACTGAAATTTTTATCTTTCTGACCAATTTTCTTAATAAGGAAACTGGGAATATAAAAGTTAATGTCTTGATTTTTGTGTAAGGATGATAAATAATATCATTATCTTGATGACTTTAATTCTGGCTGGTAATCAATATAAGATTTTTGAATTTTGATTGTGAAAGAACTTTAAAAGCCCATTTTCTGAGAACAAATTTATATTTATACACACACAATATGCATTGTATATGCTAACACCTCCAGTGCTCAGGGAATGGAAAAGAAAGATGCTTTGAAAATAGTTCCAAGCCAGCAAGATGGCTCAGCAAGTAAAGGTGTTTGCAGTCCCACCTGAAGACCTGAGTTTGATTTCCAGATGCCAGATAACAAAAGAACTGACCACTACAAATTGTCTTCTGACCTCCACAAGCACATTGTGGCATGTGCACACACATGCACATAAACAAATAAATTTAATTTAAGAATTAAAAGTAAGAAAATATTTTCATTTCAAAATGTTATTCTTATATAAACATTTTAAAATAGCAACAATAGAACCTGATTTGCTCTTTTCAAATCTTTATCTTGATTTCACTTTTGAAACCAAATGAAATAATTAAAATTCAGTCTTAGCTACACCATTTACTTTCCTCATTACTGAAGCAAAATCCTTGACAAGAAGCAACTTTAGTTAAAAGGAGTAATTTTTGTTCACTATTTGGGAGGAGATAGGCCATCTTGGCTAACACGTCTATGGACCAGGAGACAGACATACGGAAATCGAGCCAGGCTATAACCCTCAGGGCCTACCCTTAATTGGCTTACTTCTTTTAGGTAGTGTCCATCTGTTGAAGGTTCCACAACTTTCCTAAACACCATGGTCACACCAGCTAGTGATCAAGTACTTCAACACATGAGCTTAGGGCAAACATTTCAGATTCAAACCATAGCATCTCTCACAAGATGAAGTATTTGCACTATTTTATAGTGTGAGGTCTTAAGGGATATTCCTGGCAACTGGTATCATTTATGTAATAAGAGCTATGGTCAAAATATTATAGGCTTGAGACATTGGGACTTTCCCTCTTGCAAACATCATTAATCATCTCAGAGATATGCTTTTGTTTAGGTATTTTAAACAGAGCTGCATTTGTTTACAAACTTGATGGAAATGATTATGAACTGAATTCCTGGAGTGAACAGCTTGGTGTTTTGTGATAAGAGGAAATAAATCATGTTTTTCCCATACAAACATTGAATTTTCCTATTTGAAAGATTTTTCAAATATTCCATTTTTATCATCTTTAATACATATGAATCAATAACAATTTAATATATTTGAATTCTTAATTTTCCATCTTTGTTACCTCAAGCCTGGCTTAGTCATTTCAGAGATGTTTCAGCAGCTGTAATGATTTGCATCAAATGGCCCAAACAGAGAGCTCTGTTTCACAGGCTGGCATCTGCTACTGTTGCTTACACTTGTGCCCAAAGCCTCTTTGTGGAAAATCTTATAGAAATTTCACTCCCTGAAGCTCAATTTTTCTTTTAATGTAAAGCTTTTTTAAACACACACACACACACACACACACACACACACACACGCACACACACACTTTGTAAAGTGGTCTATTTCATCATGAGTATTGACTTTGAACCAAAGATAATAATAAAGACCTCACATGTATTCTGTATAGAACAGATTTAAAAACACATGTGAAGCATATGAAAGTTATGATTCTATGAATTAATTTAAAAATGGAGACCAGCTCTGTTATTTAAGGTGGTCATTTGCCTCACACTTACTGGGATCTGGGTGTGAGGTGCAGTGATAAGCAGGATTTACAATAAGCAGAAGATTGTCAAAGTTATTGGAAAAACATAATCATTAAAAAGCATATGTGGGTATGAAAAACTTGAGATCTTATTGGCTGGCAGTGGCCTTTGATTCATTTCATGAGAATGCTTGGTGCCCTGCTGTTCTAGTCTGTCTTCCATTGCTGTGACAAAACACTCTGACCGACACCAACTTGGGGAGGAAAGGGTTTATTCAGCTCACATCTCCTGGGTCACAGTTCATCACTTAGGGAGCCCAAGGCAGGAACTCAGGGCAGGAACCTGGGGGCAGAAGCTGAAGAACAGGCCATGGAGGAATGCTGTTCACTGGCTTGCTCCCCTGGCTCATGCCCAGCCTGCCTTCTTATACCGTACACAACAACCTGCCCAGGGTGCCACCACTCATTGTGGGCTGGGCCCTCCCACACTACTTGACAATCAGACAATACTCCACAGATGTGGCCACAGGCCAATCCAATGGAGCCAATTCCCCAATTGAGGCTCCTTCAACCCAGGTGTGTCAAGTTGACACTAAAGCTATCCAGCACACCTGCCTTGTGTTAGGCTCTTCTAGTGTGTAACTAAAGTAGATAAGGATCATAAGTTCAAACAGATTTTATTTATTTTTATTGTTCAAACAGATTTTACTTATTTTTATTTTTTATGCATTTTAAAACACAGTCCTCTTATGTAGCCCACCTAGCCTAGAACTCTTGGTCCTTTTGCTTCATTCTCTTGAGTTTTGGATTACAGATAGGTGCTAACATCATTAATGGTTTTAAAATAAATTTTAGCTAGTCTAGAACTTACAGTATATACATTTTTAATCTAAATCTACTTTTGAATATTACTATTCTACTCATGTAGTGGAGGAAACTTAGTGCTCTTAATGCCTTCTTGCTTTCTTTCTGGAGTCATTCATTCACTTTATTCTTAGGCTATGATCAACCAACGCATGGCTGTTACCATGCTATAGAAAATAGCCCTCTTTTAGATGGATTAAAGGATTGGGAAAGTAGTTTAGTTTATCTTCATTTATTTGTTCTTCCTCCCACATAGTAGATTATAGGTCTGTACTGTTATGCCAGTATACACTAGTTTCTTAAGTCTCTGCTCCTTCCATTATGTTGAATGGTATCTGTAAATGAACATCTTCCTTGGAGGTATCACTATCTAACATTGCCTGATTGCCCAAAGTCACCCATAGTTCCACTCAGGCTTTCTACGTAGCATTTCTATGGATAATCTTTATTAAAAATGTCTCCTTGATATGGAGTGCCATACACATTAAATTGTAGAGTCAGTTCTTACAGTTTGCTATTATAATTAGCCTTAAAAACATTTTAACTTTTGGTTGCTTCTTTCAATATCTCAGAAGGAAGTGGAAATCAACTTTTAAAAAGTATTTAAATGAGTGGGATGTATGGTCTCATAGAATTATGTATTTGAGTAGCAGTTCTGTTGTTAACTTTAAGCCTGACCTCTATGAGGCCTGTTATTAGCATCACTGAAAGTATTGGAGTAAGGTGGGTTAGAGTATTATGAGCTGGAAAATATGTAATTTCAGTTTAGTATTGCATCCCACGTGCGCCCACTCTAATTACAATGCTAACAATTTTAGAACACTTAAAAGTTTGCAAAAAGCCATATATTTTTAAACTTTTAATCCTTAAGATTATCTTATAAAATAGCCAAAGTATATATTATTGTATCTATTGTATGGAATAGAAAATTGAGATCTACAATTCACATAAGTCTGATGTTGAGAACAAAACTCAATTTTTTAAGTGAAGGAAAACAAATATTTGGTTCAAAGGGCAGAATCTGGGGCTATTTGTTCCTTCAAAACCATCTTCCCTTGAACACGATCAGTGACCCTTATTTGCATGACTTCTAAATAAAGAATAAAATATTATTAGTCTTCCTAGCTCCATGACAATCTGACACTTTGCTGCTAACTCATTTCCCTTTTATGCTGTTGTCAATAATCAGGGCTGGGGAGTGTGGTAGTGAGGGCTCTATCTCTGGGGTAAAGGCCAGTGACTTGTCTCCAGATTAGGTGACTGATGTGTTAGGTTTTCTGCTGAATGCATGCTTTCTTATGTCTCCTATTACTACAAATATACCTTTCTTTATAATGCCACGAGCTCTGAAGTTTCCTTATATGTTATTGTTACAGTAGACTTTGTGGTCTGTTTTAGGAAAGTAGTTCACCTAGCCTGAAGCTGAAAAAGCACAAATTGTGATAAAGGAAGTTGATTTTTCATAAGGATCATAAATAAAGAAAAAATGTAAATGTGATTAATATTTGGAGTCAGAAAACATGGAATTCTGCTACCAGACTGATCTTCACTCTTCACCTGCTACTCACTGTCACTATGACCTGGATACTTAAGGTCTGCATACTGAATTTTGCACCAATGAAATGGGAGTAATAATGTCAGGAACTTCAGAAATATTGGATAAGGATTGAGTTAATATAAAGCTGTAAACTGCTACATCATTGTCTCATAGATTGCATAGATAGCTGAGAAAGTGTCTGCTATTAAAATAGCAAGACACTATTTGTCAATGTTTTCCTATGCCAGACCTCCAATGCAGTGACTGAAAGACACTGTCTCATTTAAGTTTTATTACAGTGTCTTTAAATATGGGCTACTTATTTGAATTTTATCAGGTAGAAAACTGTAGTGAAACTACAGTGTTCCCCAAGTCACACAGCCAACCTGTGGCTGTGCCTGTTAGTGTCCTGTTCTCAGCCTCTAACCTAGACTGGCCACATTACTACAGAGGTAGTTCAGAAATGGTGAAAGTAGAAGAAACCAAGTTCCAAGTCACTCTTGTCCTTTCAGTCTATAGAAGCAATGTCAGCATCATGAACTTTATCTTGGAAAGAAATGTTCAGTGATATTGGTATTCTCTTAGCTTGCATGATAGCACTTATATCAGAACAGTAACTTACTTGACTTATTTTTATTTGATAGTTGTTATCTGATTGAATTATAACTGAACAGAATTAAAAGGAATGCTGAGCACCAATCGTCTGTGATTTTAAGTGTAAATCTGTTACATCCAAGATAAGCATGCTTTAGTATACAACAGATACTGTGGAAAATTTCTACTGCGGTGAGATGGGATCACCAGCTTATGTGGATTCTTTCTTTCTTAATATATAGTATCTATTAATGTGGCTTATGTTCAGTAATCATTTTCTATTGATCTCTATATTATTAAACCTCTATAGGTTTAATAATTCTACCACTTTTAAAGTATAAATTTGGTTCATTGAAACTATAGAGATGTCAAAGTTTATAGGAATGTGATATTTTACTTTTTATTTTATTTTATTTTATTTTATTTTTTGTATGTGTATGAATGTGCTGTCTGCATGTAGGTTTGTGCACCCATGTCCTGCAATGCCGTGGAGGTCAGAAGAGGGTGTCTGATTCCCCTGGAATTGGAGTTAAAGATGGTTCTTAGCTGCCATGTGGGTGCTGGGGATCGAACCCGGGTCCTCTGCAAGAGCAGTCGGCGCTCAACCTCTAGGCCATCTCTAGCAGAAAGGGATGACTAGAACCCAGTGGATGAACTTGCACTGAGGGACATCTGGGGACACTAAATTGACTCATTTATGTCTTAACATAAATGATAGAATGCATGAAATCCAGTGGAGGCTATTCTTTGGGACGATGCAGATGAGGAAGCACAAATAAAGATGATTAAGAGGTTGTGTATGAAATACACAAAACCTCAGTAAAAATATACAAAAAGAGCAGAAGCTTAGATCTAGATTCTAAATGGAATATTCTTAAGAAAGAGACTTGAACTCTATGAATATCTTTGTGAAAAACCTGCTGGGATTTCAGCTTCTTCAGAGTGTGGACTGCCATTGTTGGACTACCCAGGTTGTGTGTCATGGAGGCCAGTGCAGGGAGATCAGGACAGGACGTGTGCTTGCTGGACCTCATTTGGGTGACCAGGGGAGGGAGGGACCCCAATATGAAGCACGGGGGCAGGACCGATGGCTGTTTGGGCTTGCCAAGGAGGAGCCCTCAAACACTTCCTTAAGGAAAATATGACTCTTTAGTAAAAAACAAAAAAAAGAAAATCCTCCAACTCAGGTGATATGTGTATGTATGTTTGTATATATATTTATGTATGCATATATTTATGCATGTATATGTTTATGTATGTATATATTTATGTATGTGTGTGCTGGATAGCTTTAGTGTCAACTTGACACACCTGGGTTGAGGGAGCCTCAATTGGGGAATTGGCTCCATTGGATTGGCCTGTGGCCACATCTGTGGAGTATTGTCTCGATGGTCTAGCAGTGTGGGAGGGCCCAGCCCACAATGAGTTGGTTGTGTACGGTATAAGAAGGCAGGCTGGGCATGAGCCAGGAGAGGAAGCCAGTGAACAGCATTCCTCCATGGCTTGTGCTTCAGCTCCTGCCTCCAGGTTCCTGCCCTGAGTTCCTGCCTTGGGCTCCCTGAGTGATGAACTGCGACCTAGGAGATGTAAGCTGAATAAACCCTTTCCTCCCCAACTTGGTGTCGGTCAGAGTGTTTTGTCACAGCAATGGAAGACAAACTAGAACAATGTGTATATATATATTGAAGCAATAAAAATATTTTTTTGAAAAAAAGAGGAGCTGTTTTAACTAAGTAAATGTGTCAAATCAAATCCTGCATCAGTGGGGCTGGAGAGATGGCCTAGCAGTTAAGAGTGCTGACTGCTCTTGCAGAGGACCCAGGTATGATTCCCAGCACCCAGATGGTGACTGAGAACCATCTTTAACTTCAGTTCCAGGGGAAACCGACGCCCTCTTCTGACCTCAGTGGCATTGCAGGACACGGGTGCACAAACCTACATGGAGACAGTACATTCATACACATACAAGAATAAATAAAAATTAAAAGAAATCCTGCATCAGTACTATGTAACACAGGAGGAAATATTATTCTTTTTTATTTTTTTATTTATTTCTGTATGTGTATGAATGTATTGTCTGCATGCAAGTTTGTGCACCCGTGACAAGCAATGCCGTGGAGGTCAGAAGAGGGTGTCGGATTCCCCTGGAACTGGAGTTCTCCTGGAATTGGAGTTTCAGATGGTTCTTGGCTGCCATGTGGGTGCTGGGGATCGAACCCGGGTCCTCTGTAAGAGCGGTCGGCACTCTTAACCACTAGGCCATCTCTCCAGCCCCGAAATATTATTCTTATTATGAGAGGTCATGGAATAATTCCAAAGATTGCTGAACTCTCATATACACCAAGAAGAGCTCTCCAAAGAAACAGAACCAATGGTATGTCTGTCCAAATGTCTGTCTACCTGCCTATAAAATGTTTCAAGGAATTAGCCACGTACATGAGAGGGCTAACAAGTATCTGGTAGATTGAAAATTCAGGAAGAACTGGCAATCCAGTTACAGCACTAAAAATTCTGCAGGTGGATGAGAAGATGAAACTCAGGCAGTGGTTTTATGTTATAAGCTTCAAGAGGAATTGCCACTTCTTTTGAAAATCTCAGCCTTAATGTGATTATATGAAGCCTCATTCACATTGAATGGTCATTTTCTTTACTCAAAGTCCACTGATTATAACTGCTGATAATATTCACAACTATTTCTTTTGGTCTTTTTGATACAGGGTCTTCCTGCAGCCCCAGCTGTCCTGGAACTCTCTATGCAGACCAGGCTGGCCTTGAACTCACAGAGATCTGCCTGCCTCTGCCTCCTGAGTGCTGGGATTAAAGGAGTGCACACCACGCCTGGCATAACTATTTTTACAGTAAGATCTAGACTAGCATTGAGAGGTTGACACATGTAATTAGCTACCACACGGTAGAACCTATCTATTTATGGTACTGGATCTACCAGTAGTACACTAAGTGTATTCATAAGATGTCTTGAATGAATTTCATAGTTAATCACAATGGGAGAATTGTTACTGGAAAGTGAATTACAGATAAAAGCATAAGATTTGAAGCTAGACTTTTTCATCTGGCAGAGTTAATATTCAGTAAATGGATTACTTGGATGGCAGATGAAAGGGCATGAGCTTGAAGATGCAAAGTGTGTCTTGCTCGGAGATACTCAAGGTCCTTCACCTTTACTTTTGCTCAAGGCAAATTCCTTTTAAGAATCAGTATACTCTTCATCAAAGTAGCTTTATTACTGTCATGAAAAAGAATTTGTCTCAAATTAGACTCAGAACTCCACTATTATGTTTTCACGGTAAACAGTTGCTTCTTCCTTAGTAACTGCTGTTGCTGGCTCATTTCCCAGGAAACTGGTTGCTGTGCAAGTGACAAACCACTGGTTACTCATTAAAACCACATCTAAGGTGTTGCTATAGGACTGCAGGTAAATGTGAGTAATATCTAGTCTGGATTTCTAATGCAACAACTTAAGGGGTTCTCTCCAAAGAAAGCAATTCCAGTGTTGGAACTTTGACATGAAATGCTAATGGAGTACCATATTTGAACTGAGAGTATTCAACCCACATGCTCAGTGGGCTCAGAACCATCTGATTGAGAATATGTATTTTTGTAAGGCAACAAAATGAATCTGTATTGGCTACCCAAGTTCTATGCAAAAATGTTCTCATATGTACTGATGGCTGTGAACACCAGCTGCTATACACACACAGAAAGTTGGTAATATTCAGTTTGTGGATTGATTTTTTACCTGTGTTTAATATTATAATTTTTTACAGTAAGTTTTCTATAAGCAAATTATCTTAGGAAACATAGGGGCTGTTTGTGCTTTCCAAGATTCAAACAATGTCAAGTGGACATTACCATGCATGTATGGACTCTGTCTGCTCAGATCTTTCTGGAAAAGATGCTATTGTTAATTTTATGAGATATTTCATTGAAGAACTTTATCTTCAGTTCTGTCTTTCTCATTTTATTGAAGATTGACAGACAACTGTGGCAGAGAACAGTATAGACCAGCTATGGAATATGATACCTACACAGAGGATCTAAACTGAAGAAGAAGCTCACCAGAAGAGGCATGCTATGATCTTTGTTGTGATGAGAAGCTACTACAAGTTCTCTTGGGAGGTTTATATTACAATGGCTTGAGACTATGCAAGGCCAGTCCATGATAATGACTTCAGAAACTGCTTGAAAGATAGTTTTACTATCTTTGGTTTTGGTTGTTATAGGACATACTTTGAACACAGAATTTGGAGCAATGGAACTGAAACTGACCTGGAAGCCTTTTTCATGAAGACTAGCTCTCATAGTATTAGAGGATACTATGAAAGCTGCTAGGAGAGAAAACCAATCAATTTTTCAAACCAGCTATATAGCCTAATAACAACTATGACCGGCACAGCAAACTGTCTCTGTTAGTGCAATAGTGGCACTTTTATCTTGTGGGTAAACAATAGCTATTTAATTGGACTTAAAGCCCATTCACTGGGCAGAAATTCTGTGTGGTATTGTAAACATGATCAAATACTTATGGCTGGAGAGGTCATGGGTCCTTGTCCATCACACGATTTCTTTTTTTTTTATTTTTTTTTATTTTTATATGTGTATGAATGTATTGTCTGCATGCAGGTCTGTGCACCCGTGTTGTGCAATGCCGCGGAGGTCAGAAGAGGGTCTCGGATTCCCCTGGAACTGGAGTTCTCCTGGAATTGGAGTTAAAGACGGTTCTTAGCCGCCATGTGGGTGCTGGGGATCGAACCCGGGTCCTCTGCAAGAGCGTCGGTGCTCTTAACTGCTAGGCTATCTCTTAAATATGATTCCTTATAATTACAGACAATTATACCTGTCACCACTCACCAAAGTAGTTTTTATGATAGATGGTGACAATTACAGAGTTCCAGAACAGGTCAAACACAGAGAATAAGTATCTGTGGGATGCCTAGCCCTAAGTGACATATCTACAATGTAACATCTATACCTAAGCTTCAGGGGACAGAGAGAATATTAATATCTCAACTCTTACCAGCAAAGCTTCTTCATTCAGCAGGTGCTGATTAACAGAGAAAGCTACAACTAACAACATGTAGTGAATAAGAGATGATAGAGTACATGTCTTTAAATAGGACTCCTAGATTATCTTCTGTCATCTGAGATCCAAAGACCATTGCAGAAGAGGGAGGCATAAAGACCATAAGAAACAGGGGTGGTAGGTGGTCACAAGGAAAGAGTTTTCCAGGTGGTTGGTACCTCGTTCATAAGAACTTACACCAAGGGAAGAGGATGTACAAGATCCCTTCAAACTCAAATCAGACAAAAACACAGCATAAGGTTAGGAACTGAGTTAAGAATCCCCAACCTTAGCTGATGAGCTATTGATAATTGGTCAATGCTGGGTGGAAGAGAGTTTATCTTCTTTAGGGGAGTCACACTAGATAAGCTGACCAAGCTCCAGTAGATGGACTCATACCAAGGAGTATTTGAAGATGTAAACTTGCTTTGATAGGACTTAACACATGACAGAGTGCATGAAATCCAGTGGGGGGCATTATTGAGGATGCAGATAGGGGAGAGGATCTAAGTATAATCACAGTATAGTGTATGAAATGCACCAAAAAATTCAATTAAAAAGAGATATGGTCACTCACTATAAAAAGATGGTTCTGGTGAAACATTGCAAGATATCTGTAGCACCTTTCCTCGTAAAGAAAGGGAGAAGATGGAGCCAAGTTGAAGTGTACAGAGAATTGTCTCTGCTTCCCTCTGTGTTCTGTGTACTCATGAACCTGTGTGTGGGAGTTTTGGCCATAACTTTAATTAGGCTGACTTACTATTTCTGAGTTTCATTTGGCCTTATAAAGAGAATTAGGAAGAAAAGGGATCCTTCACATGACTTAGTCCCTAAGGAAGCTGATAAATAGGCAGGTAAGGACCTGTATACTAAATTCAGGTCCCCACCTTTTTTCCTGCAGAATGCCAGCCTTCTGATAAACAGAAAGTACATGGACAAAGTTGATAAATAAATTATTTTGAATGAGTTTGAGTATTATGACTTTGTTTAAAACGTGGAGGACAAAAACCATAAATAGACATAAGAACATTTTGCCTGTTGTAGGTTATGCTACTGGACAGACTGGAAACCATGTTTCTCTTTTTTTATCCTATCTTCTTATACACTGATTCATGATGACATTTTCAAGCTAATCAAAGAATCTGATCTTTGTGGCAAGAGTTAACAAATGTTATTTACTCTCCAGAGAGAGACAGCTTGATGCAGGAATGGCATGGCTTAGTTTCACAGGTCAAAGCTTTTATCATTTAGTTTAATCTTCCCTAATACACACACACACACCTGCCCATCAGCATAGCTGAATGTGAAGTTTTAAAAGGAAAACGTTGATGCTTGAAATGAAGATTTCCAGTTGGCAATCAAAGACTTCAGTTAAAAATTTAAATGTCCTTTTAGGATGCAGCTAGGTGAGGTGGTGTGCTAGATAGCTTTACTTGTTAACTTGCTGTACCTGGGTAGATGGGGTCTCAGGTGGGAAATTTCCCACATCAAGAAAAGTTGAGCACAGACCAGGGAAGCAAACCATTAAGCAGCATTCCTCCATGGCCTATCCTCCTGCTTCCAGGTTCCTGCCCTGAGTTCCCACAATGGGCTCTCTTATTAATGAACTGTGACCTGGGAGATGTAAGCCAAATAAACCTTTCCTCCACAAGTTGTTATTGGTCAGAGTGTTTTGTCACAGCAGTTGAAAGCAAACTAGAGCAGAAATCAGTACTGACAGTGGGGCCTGTGACAGACCTAACCCAGTGGGTTTGGGAAGGATTGTGGAAATTTTTGAAACTTTGGGGCAGAAAAGCCTTTGTGTGCTTAGTGTTCATTTAGTTGTTGCTGGTGAGCTTGGAACAGTTCTGCTGAAAGAGGTATAAATGGTAGGGGGCTGGCTCATAAAGCTTCAAAGGGAAGTAAATGTTATCAGGGCAGTTTGCATGGTATTTTGAATTGAGAATGGGGGTTTCTGGTGGCTGTGGCTGAAGAATCAGCTGTGATTAAGAAGAGATCAACATAAAAATGATGTATGAAATATATATTTGACATTTTATATTTATATATTTTATTTATATTATATATTTTATTTATTTATATTATATTTATAATATATTGTTTATTTATACATATTTATAAATATGTATTATTTATTTATATATTTATACATTTTATATTATACAGTTGAATTTATCTCTCAAAGCTCAGGAAAATTGTATAAGATCTCTGGGCTTTTGTTGCTCTAAACTTGCCATTCCTACTTCCACAGGCTCATAGTCATTTTAGCCTAGATGTATTCTGATAAATTAAATAGAAACAAAACAATAAAAAGAGATCAGCACTACTGAAGTGAAACCTTTACTTACTGAGAGAATTGATGGTGGTTAGCTGGGGCTGAAAAATCATCTGTGAGTAACAGGAAACCAGCATCACTGTGGCAAAATCTGAGAAGCATTTATTTCTTCAGGGTCAGCACACAGAAGCTATGGCCCAAAGGGGGCCCAAGTCTCCATCTCAAGCCAGAACCAGGACTTGGTAAGGTGAAAGAGTCTCCTACATGGTTCTAGTGTTGAAAGTATGAAGCGGTCACAGAGAGAAGCTGAGGCTTGGCACTGTGAGAGGCCAGGAGAGGGCATTGATGAAAGTACAGCCTGAGTATCAGTGGATTTGCACCCTGAGAGGCCAGAATAACCCATTGGTGAAGGTGCAGCCTCAGTTTCAGAGGAGATTCCATTTTTTTTGGAGATTCCAGGACCATGGAATGACCACTAAGGGCAGCAGCAGGTGTGGAGTGGAGACAGCCTGGGCTTGCTAGATGACTTGTATGTATTGTGGATGGCTGAGCCAGAGAAGGGGAGCTATCAAAACCCTTTGGAGACCAGAAAATTGTGAGTGAATTGCAGATATATAGCCTTGAGCTTCTTTGCTGGACTTTGGTTTTGCTTAAATGTTTTTGATTCTTTCCTTTGGTAAGGAAATAATACTTGTTTTTGTGTTTTGCAGGATCCCACAGTTGAGAGACTTTAAAAAGAGACTTGACTCTTACAGAGGACGCGGGTTCGATCCCCAGCATCCACATGGCGGCGGAAAACCGTCTGAAACTCCGATTCCAGGAGAACTCCAGTTCCAGGGGAATCCGACACCCTCTTCTGAACTCCGCGGCATTGCACGACACGGGTGCACAAACTTGCATGCAGACAGTACATTCACACACATACAGAAATAAATAAAATTTTTTAAAAAAGTGTCAAAAAAAAGAGACTTGAATTGTTAAGGTGTTTGGATTTTTAAGTACTGTGGAATTTTTAAAAGTTGTACAGTTTTCTATTGTGTTATTAGTATTAACCTCATGCCTTGGGAATAGAAATGGAAAGCTTGTGATTTAATAGTGATGTTTTTGTGTTAAATTGACAAGGGGTCAATTGTGTTGGATAGCTTTAGTTGTTAGCTTGACATACCTAGGTAGAGGGAGTCTCAGCTGGGGAATTGCCTGTATTGGACTGGCTTGGGGACAAGTCTGTGGGGAATTTTCTTGACTATTGAGTGATGTGGGAGGGCCCAGCCTACAGTGAGTAGTGTGAACCACGGCCAGGAGATCCTCTACTGCATAAGAAAGCAGGTTTAGCATGGGTCAGGGGACCAAACCAGTAAGGAGTTTTCCTCTTTTTCCTTCATGGCCCGTGCTTAATCTCTTGCTTCCAAGTTCCTTCCTTGAGTTCCTATTTTGGGATCCCTCAGTGATGAACAATGACCCAGGAGATGTAAGCCAAATAAATTATTTCCTTTCCATGTAGGTATTGGTCAGAGTGTTTTGTCAGAGCAATTGGAAGCAAACTATAACAGATAGGCAAATTTAAGTCTCCCATGCTATGCAACTTAGGTAATTATTCCAAATTTTACTTGTTCCCCTAGGGCTTATTGCCTTTTATCAACATTCAAATATCTGTCTGTAAAACTGATGTGTTTTTTTCACTTTTGGATCTTGATTATCTTCTTAAAGCCCTCTGTAGGCATCTCTGTGATTATTAATTGAGTTTACATTTTAATGAATGTCTACTGGTATTTTTGCTAATTTCCTCCCTCCTTTGAGAAATAACTTTCTTTCATCTTATTAAGATAATTAGATAATGTAATTAGGAAGCTTATGTCAGCAGCAACTGAAAATAATGACAGCTGGGACATTTGTGGAGTAAGTCGTGGATGTAGACACATCAGACTCTGAAGTATTACATCCTATTGCAAAAGCTTGCATCCTTAAACTTCACAGGAAAATCCAAGAACTGCACTCTCAGCATGAAAAGAGCTATAAGGGCTTTCACCAGTTGTAAAAAAAAATTCAATAAATCTGGTTTACAATTCTCAATACTGTAAAATAAAATGTACTTACATTTTTATATATGAGAAAAACATTATGTATCTCTGCTAGATTTTTATTCCTCTAAATCTTAATATTGGGCCAAGAAATGGTACACTAACTTCCTACTATTAAATATAGGAAATTAGGCTTTAGTTTAAATGATCTCTGTATTTTATTTTCTGGAGAAGGTGCTGAATACTATTCTGGATGAATTTCTTTAAATTATCCTTCTGCCTAAGTGTCTTTCACTGTTATCTTATTTTCTCATTCAGGCACTAGAGTGCTTTAGGAGATACAAGAACAGCACTGCAGTCCTTTGTAGATAAGAATTTGGAATACAGAGAAACAGAAATGTGAAATAGGCTGGATGAGATGGTCACAGAATCCTGCATGATCACAGATGATAGCATTCTCTATCCATGAAGGTCAGGCTCCCCTGGGTTCTGGCAAACACTGAACATCTTAACTCACTACATGTAACTGTTGGAGATCATGTCAGTCATTCACCAGGGTTCAGTTTGGAATGTTTGAGCACAGAACACTCATTTTTTTCCTGAATTTTATAATTGTAACTAACCAATAGTTGTAATGAATGTAGTTGCAATAAAAATTGTAAGCAACATGAATGCTAGCTGATTTTTTTTGGGGGGGGGTATTTTTTGAGACAGGGTCTCCCTTTAGTCCCAACTGGCCTGGAGCTCTCTATGTAGACCAGGCTGGCCTTGAACTCACAGAGATCTGCCTCCCTCTGCCTCCTGAGTGCTAGGATTAAAGGCCTGCCCACCACACACAGCTGCTAGCTGATATTTTTATCTGAGTTAGTGGCTAGGATAGAAACACTACAGCGAGGATGTGTCAGTAATATGCTCAGTTCTCAAAGGTGTGAATTATTTTGTGGAACTGGTCAGTACTAATAAATACCAGGAGGGCATTTTCTCATGTATTCGTTGTATTGTTCACATGAAATGGATATCTTGACATACATTTACATTAATACTAATCAAAATGAATAATATATGCTCTCATTCTTTCCTAAAATCTGGACACTGCATTGGAAAAATTTTTTCTGTAGGGCCTGGGTAGTAAATATATCAGACTTAGAATCATCTAACCTCTGCTGCAGAAATGCAACTTTCCTTTTGTATGAGGCTACAGAGAATATGATTATTTACTGTATTTCAGTAAAAATTTGTTTATAAAAACAGGCAATGGATGCGTAATATTTTGTTTAGTCAATTGGCAAAACAATAAATCAAACCTTGATAAGTGGTTCTTACAAATTCCGGTGTAAAACTCTAATGTAGCCAATTTCAGTGCACCAACATGATAGCATGAATGTGAAACTGGGAAGAGAAGTAAATTAGCAGCCCACAATGTCATATTCTGTACACCACACAACAAGCCAAGATGGGAGTAATACCAAAAGCACAATTAAAATAAGATGGGTATGGTCATTAAGAATTTTTGACTATTTATTACTTTTTATGTTAATAATGCTCCTTTGAATATAAAATCATATATATTTAAATAATGATCATTTTAACAAAACGCTGCCCAAGTTTCTGACAGTATTTTAATTGGTTCTTTTGTGATGCTATGGGTTGCTTCTAAACATATGACTTTTTTCTGTCAGTATTCTCAGAGAAGATTTTCTTTTTATTTCTGCTTACTAAGAAATTTGGAACAATGTCCTTTTATTTAGACCACAGACATTTCATGAACATTTTTTCTGTCAGACAGTTTGTTACCATTCTCTAGATTTGTCTGTTTCTTTTCCATTAATCATTTAATTTTCCTTTAATCCTCCTGAAGAAATGCTCCTATATGAAGATTGGCTGTGATCTCACCCACTGATCTCTTCACTGTTGTGTTACATACGCCGATTACTTATTTTGGAGCCTCATCTTGGGCACCTTCAACTCCCATGAGGATAGCTTACTAATATTCTAATAACGTGACTTATTCTATTCATTCAGCAACATATAGCTATTTCTGCTTCCTTATCTATGACTGAGTTTTCAAGCATACTGAAGGGTGAGGGCTGGATAACATTTTTCAACTGTTGGCTTGTTCTGACATTGCTATTACCATCAGCCACTAGCATGAATTCTTTACACCAGGGTTATTGATATGACATTTTGGAGTCCCTTGTCATGTTTAAAAACCACAGTTCTGAATTTATAGAACTAGTTTTCCCTTTGCTACTGGTCACAGGTACCTGATGATGTCTAAATCTGTACTGTTCATTTTAGTCTGTGCTGTGTTCACATGCAGTGATTTATTTTCTGTGATTCATAGCCCTTATTCTATGTAGACAATTTCCATCATGAGCCCATCTTCTAAAGCAAATTTCAGTCCATCCTTGTTTCATTCTGTCATGGCACATTGCCACCAAAACTCAAGGCCTGATGTATTAATTGGGGGCATCAAGCAAGCTGGTTCTGTAGAACAGCCCTCTTAATATGAACTCCCTGTTTCTTAGAGAACCAAATACTGACATGGTCAGCTTATTGTCAGTTCGCAGTGGATTCTCAGTTTTGTTTATAGCAAATATCGTCATTTGAAATATTCAAGAAGCAAAATATACTCAACTTATTCTCAGAAACTACTCTGTCCAGAAACGGCATGCTCTTCCTGGTGAGCCAAGGCAACATGTGAGAATCCTCTTACCTCTCCTTCACCTTCATTTACCCATGTCCACTACAACCCCCCCAAAAGATTTCTGAAACCTCCTTTCCCTGTCTCAATACTTCTAATTGATTATCTTTTGATTTAATAATTCATCCTCTTCCTTTCTATTTCAATAACAGCATCTACTTCACTCATTTTTCTATGCTGTAAGACTGAAAAATACAAATAAAAAATCCAGATATTATTTTAATAACTTGTGGGAAGATCCACTTTGAATTGGGGGCTAGTTTTCAGCTAGCATCCTTCAGGGTATAATGTGGAAGTCATGAGATTCCTCCTACCCAGCCCCATGAGGGAACAACTCGTGGCCCAGGCACATGATGCTTGGTGGGACGGCAACATAGAGGGGCATGAGATTGGGGTCTGAGATTGGCCCTGAGATATGATGTCATTCTACCTATAAAAAGACCCTGCAGCATACAATGAAGTGAATTCTCCATTACCATCACATCACATTCCCAGATTTGTTATTTTGCACATATACAGGCCACAGCAGGCCTGCATTTCGAGTGTCAGGTGCTAGTGGATTAGAAGGAGATCAATCAGATTGCTAACCTGGTAAGCTAGAGTGGGGTTGGACAGAGGCTAATGAAGTCAGCAATCTGTTGAGTGAATTGTGAGCGGGGGTAGGCTGAAGATCGACCATCGCCATCAGGCTGAAATTCCTGTCCAGAGGCCAGTAGTTTCTGGGCAGGTGAGTGGACATGGCCGGATGGGAAGCGTTCCACTTCCCAGGCTAAGGACCTGGGTTTGGAAGTACCTCCTAGATCAGGTTATGGAAGCAACCAGATGAGCTCTGTGTCGAGGGGTCAGTGCCCCAGCAGTGACCGCTGGTGGCCATGGCTTCCCTTCCCCTTAGCAGGACTGTGCTGTACCTGCTCATAGCGAGAGAAAGTTCCTACAGTAACTCCTTGGATATCACTCAAATTTTGTGAGGTCTTTGACTTCTCATCGTTTCAGTCGCATCCCCTTTTACTCAGTTTCTAAATAAAAATCTAAGGGCAACCATAGTTTTGTGCATTTTGTACATTTTCATGTGGGAACACACACACAGAGTGAGAGAGAGAGAAAGAGAGAGAGTGAGATAAACAACAATAGCAATTCAGAAGGTACTTAATTGAGTCACTAATCGATACAGAACACAAAGGTCTAGGGTGCAAATAAGACAAAGAAATGTGTGTCCTCTCCCTATGGGAATTCAGTGAGAACAAATACACAAGCACACAACCACAACCGTAACAACAGCAACAAACCCAGAAAGCACTTAAACTGAATTGATATGGAGCCCAAAGATCTAGCATGTAAATTAGGCGAAGAATTGTGTGTTCAGTCTCTGTGGGTCTTAATTCTCTCTGTGGTAGACTAAAACCTGTTCCTTTTTTCTCCTCTCTCTTCTTTCTAAATGCATAAAAAGTGTTTAAGTGTTTATGTGTATATTTTTGTTGATTTTTTGTGCATTTCAAATAATAGGACTTAACCAAAATTAGATGCTTTCTCCCATCTGCACCCCCTAAGGTCCCCTCTCTCTGGATTTCATGCATTCTATCATATATGTTAATCCCTATACAGTCAAACATTTATACTCAGATGTGCTTCTGTGCAAGTTCATCCACTGGAATCTAGTCATATGTAGAGTAACTTACTTAAAGATGATCAACTCTCCCTCATCTTTCAGTAATCAGTTTTCAACAATTCCTTGACTAAGATTGAGGTCTGTTGTGGTTCTATGCTTGGTTTTTGTCTGATTGAATTGACATGTGTCTTGTGCATGCTGTCACCATTGTTGCAAGTTCATAGCAGCAAGGTCCCAGAGGTCTGAAAGTCTGTTTCCTTATACTCATGCAACATCCCTGGCTCATACAATCTTTCTGCCCTGGTTCTACAATGGTCCCTGAACCATGGGTTCAGGGTAAAGTTTAATATAGGAGTCCTATTCAAGGACACATTCTCTGCAGTCTTCTACTCTCTTCACCTTAGTCAGTTAGGGCCTTCTGTATTTCCCTCGGTTGTATGAGGAAACTTGGTTAGTGAGAGTTGAAGGATGTATTAGTAGTCTATCTTCCTCCATTCTGCTATGCTCTTTGAGCATTAGGTGTAGAGGTTGCACTGTAGATGTGTCACTGAGGGCTGAGCGTCTCTCATACATATATTCTCTGTGTGTGACCAGCTGTGGAACTCTGCAGTAGCCTCCCCTCTGTTGTGAAAAGAAGCTTCTTTGATGAATGCTGTATGGTCTCATCTGTAAATGTAAGGATCCATATTTAGCATATGGTAAGAAATTTCCTTTGTTTAAAGATATGACAGTGATAGAGTTTTCTCTAGGATCTATGCTATCTCTAGCTACATATATTTGGGTATGTTTAGAGTGCCATCCATGAATTCCTTTCCATTGAGAGGGCTTTAAGTTCAAGTAGATAGCTGTTGATTACCCCCTAGGTAAAAATGCCACTACTGTATCAATAGAGATAATTTTCTGTGCCAGTCCCTATAGTTATTAGGCTTTACAGCTAGGCTAGGCCATTGATCTATTTATACCCTAGAAGCTCACATAGTATCCTCTAGAACTGAGAGATAGTATTCAGAAAAGAGGCTTCAAGGTCAATTCCAGCTCCATTGCTCCAAGTCCTATGTCTGAAGTACGTCTTGTCTTCAGGAATAGGGCCTTCCCTTTATGTTCTGGCAAATAATCAAAGGGTGTGACAATAGCCTGTGTTATTTTGGGAGTCCCTTAGACCACCCTGACCAAAACTTTGAAGGGAGGTTTCTTCTGCCTGGCACTGTGTTTCTTTTTATATAGACTTCAGATATACATACATTCATGTTCAGATATTATAAGTTTTTTTTGTTGTTGTTGTTTCTCTGGTCTTTTTGAGATAGGGTCCTCCTATATCCCCAGGTGGCCTGGAACTTTCTATGTAGATCAGGTTGGCCTTGAACTCACAGAGGCCACCTCACCCAGCCTCAGGTGATTTTTGAGGTAATGCATTTCTCTCTCATTTTCATTCCACCTAAGCTTTGTTTATGTCTCCTCTCTCTCTCTCCCTGCTTAACTTCCCTTCCTCCTTCCCAGTTAGACTACCCCGCTATCCCTATTTTCCCCTTGATAATACATGTCTTCCATTACCCCCCCCTTGTGTTCCTACTTCTCCTTTAGCCCCATGATTCCTTGAATATCCTTCCCTCCTCCCTTCTCAGTTGAATATCCCTGGTTTCCCCTTGGTAATATCTGTTTTTCTACCACACCCCTCTTGGGCTCTTTCTTTCCTTTACCTCCATGGCTCCTTTCCATGCTTCTGCTGTTACATCAGGATAGACTCTCCTATAAGGGATTAGTGCTAAGATCCACACATAAGGGAGAGTATACATTGCTCATTTTTCTGAGTTTGTGTTACTTCACTTAATATAGTCCCCTGCAAACTGTATGATTTTATTTTTCCTTACCACTGAGTAGAAATCCATTGTGTAAGTGTACCACATTTAAATTATCCATTTGTCATTTGAGAGGCATTTAGGCTGTTTCCATTTCTTAGTTATTATGAAGAGAGCAGCAATAAACATTCATATACAAGTATCTCTACAGCAGGATGAGTCCTTTGGATATATGCCAAGGAGTGGTACAATCAGATTATATGGTGGATTTAGTTTTCAGTTTTTAAAAAGTTCTTCACTTTCTTTTCCGTAGTGGTTCACAAGTTTTCAATCTCACCAGCATTTTGTGTCTTTTGTTCTCTTGATCTTATCTAGGCTGACTAGGGGAAGATGAAATCTTAAGGTGGTTTTGATTTGCACTTCTTTAATTACTAAGGATGTTGAACACTTTTAAAGGTGTTTCTTAGCCATTTTATATCTTCATTGAGAACCCTCTGCTCAGGCCATTAGCCCTTCTTTTTATCGTGTCATCTATTTTCTTGTTTATTTGTCTTTTGAGTTATTTGTATATTCTGCGCATTAATCATCTGTCAGTTGTGTAGCATGTAAAGATTTTCTCCCACTTAGTGAATTTCCTCTTTACTTCCTTGGTTATTTATTTTGATGTGCAGAATTTTTTAGTTTCATGAGGTCTAACTTATCAATTTTTGACCTTAAAATGCTTGAGCAACTGATGTTCTATTGAGATATTCCTTTCCTACACTTATATCTTATAGGGCACTACCTAGGTTTTCTTCTAGAGTTTCAGAGTTTGGGGTTTCATATTAAAGTCTTTGATCCATTTGAGGTTATCTTTTGTGCAGGGTAAAAGAAAAGAATATGTTTCATTCTTCTACAGGTGGAGATCCAGTTGTACCAGTACCATTTGTTGAAGATGCTATCTTTCCTCCACTATGGCCCCTTTGTCAAATATCAGGTGGCTGAAATTGCATGCAGCCATGTTTGGGTCTTCAATTGTATTCCTTTAATCTGTGTGTTTTTGTGCCAGTACTATGCTGTTTTTATAAGTACAGCTCTGTTAGTACAGCTTGAGATCTGGTATTATGATTCCCCAACATTATTCTTTGTGTTCAAGATTGCTTTGGCCATCTGCGGTCTTTTTTTATTCCATATGAAACTTAGGATGGTTTTTCTTGCTCTGTGAAGAATGTCATGGAGATTTTGACCAGCATTGCACTGAATCTATAGATTGCTTTTGGTAATATGGTCATTTTCACAATATTAATTCTACTGACCCATGAGCATGGGCGGTCCTTCCAGCTCCTGGCATCTTCCTGTATCTCTTTCTTTAAGGATTTAAAATTTTCATTGTTGAGATTTTTAATGTCTTCACTTAAGTTTATTCTTAGATATTTTAAATTTTTGAGGCTATTGTGAATGGGAGGGTTTCCATGAATGTTTTCTCCAGTTGCTTGTTATTGGTATAGAGAAAGGTTATTGACTTTTGTAAATTGATTTTGTAAACTGCTGTTTGTTATTGATCCTTTTTAGCATTTTTCTGGTGGAATTTGACCTCTTTTCCAATTATTACTCTTTAATTTACTTGTCTTCTCTTATTGTGCTAGCAAGAGTTTTAACCACTATATTGAAAATAATTGGAGATAGTGGACAGCATTTATTGGTTCCTGATTTTAATGGGAATGTTTCTAGCTTTTCTCCATTTAGAATGATGCTGGCTGTGGGTTTGTTGTTTATAGCTTTAATTGTGTTGAGGTATATTCCCTTGAGTACAATTCCTTATAGAACTTTTAATATAATGCATGTTAGATTTTGTCAAAGGCCTTTTCTGGATCTATTGAGTTGAACATGTGATTTTTGTCATTAAACCAATTTATTTGATTTATTACATTTATTGACTTATGTATATTGAGCTCTCTCTGCATCTCTATGAAAAAGCCAACTCGATAATGGTGGATGATCATTTTGATGTGTGTCTACATGTGGTTTATGAGTTATTTTGTTGAGAAACTTTGCATATATATTCATTAAAATATGGGTTTATAATTTTCTTTGTTGTTTTTATATGGATTTTAATTTTTTAAATTATTTATTTATTCATATGTTTGATTTTTTTTTTTTTGCCACAGGGTCTCTCTGTAGCCCCAGCTGGCTTGGAACTCACTATGTAGACCAGGTTGGCCTTTAACTTACAACATCCACCTGCCTCTGCCTCTGGAGTCCTGGGATTTAAAGGCATGTGCCACCATGCCTGGCCCAATTTATTATTTTTTTTTTGTTAGACTGATACTGGATTCATAGAAGGAGTTTGAGAGCTCTCCCTCTGTTTCTATTTTTTAAGATAATTTGATAAATATTTGTTAGATATCATCTTTGAATGTCTAGTAGAATTCCACTGTGAATTCATCAAGGTCTGGGCTTCTTTTAGTTAGAGGGCTTGGATTGCTTCAATTTCTTTATTTGTAATGGGGTGTTTAAGCTGTTTATTTCTTCTTGATTTTGCTTTGGCAGTTTCCAAGAATTTAGAAATTCAGCAATTTCTTCTGGATTTCCAAATTAATAATTATAAATTGAAAATTATTCCTTTATAATGTTCTGGATTTTTTGGTGTCTGATGTAATTTTTCCCCTTTTATCTCTGATTTTTTTTTTAATTTGCATTTGCTCTTTCTATCTTTTGCTTAACTGGGCTAAAGTTCTATCTTGTTTAAATTTTCAAAGAAAAATCGTTTAAATTCATCATTTCTTTGTATGGTTATTTTTTGTTTCTATTTCATTAATTTCTGCTTTGGTTTTGTTATTTCTTCTTATCTTCTGGGTTTGGGTTTGGTTTGTTCTTGCCCTTCCTGAATCCTGAGTTGTATTTTTAAATCATTTATATATGCCCTTTATGATATATCTATATCTATATTTATATCTATTTCTATATCTATGTATCTATATATCTATCTCTATCTATCTATCTATCATCTATATCTATCTATCTATCTATCTATCTATCTATCTATCTATCTATGAAGACAGTTTTCCCAGCCAGCAGCCAGGTATGCTCAAACTAGAGCAACAGATAGGGAGATAGCCACGTGGCCACTCTCAGGGAACCAAGAGGTACAGCAGAGGCACCAATTCCTTCTTGGCCCTGTACAAGCCAAGGATCTTGAGTCAGTCCCAAGTGTCCTCAATCTATTTTTTTTGTGTGTGTTGTATTATAATTTTCATTTAGTTCCAGGAATTTTTTATTTCTTTCTCTATTTCTTCTTAGACCCATTTTTTATCCAGGCATCTATGTTTAGTCTCCATGACTTTATGTAGTTTGTAGAGCTGGTTTTCTTGTTGATTTTAAGATTTACTGCATTGTGGTCTGATGGAATGTATAGCATTATTTCAATTTTCTATATTTATTGAAGTTTTTGTGTACCTCTATGTGATCAGTTTTAGAGAAACTACCATGGGCTGCTGAATAGAAAGTGTATTCTTTGGTGCTTGGGTGGAATATTCAGTAGATGTCTCTTAGGTTCATTTGATGTATGCCGTCATTTATTTCAGTCATCTCTCTCTACTTATTCTTTGTTCAGTTGACCTGCCTATTGGAGATACTGGAGTATTGAAGTCACCTACCACCATTGAGTTGGGTTAATCTGTGTTTTAAGCTATTTTATTTATTTTTTTATTTTTTTGATTTTTTTTATTAATTTTTATTTATTTCTGTATGTGTATGAATGTACTGTCTGCATGCAAGTCTGTGCACCCATGTCGTGCAACGCTGCGGAGGTCAGAAGAGGGTCTTGGATTCCCCTGGAACTGGAGTTCTCCTGGAATTGGAGTTTCAGACGGCCCTCCACCGCCATGTGGGTGCTGGGGATTGAACCCGGTTAAGAGCGGTCGGCGCTCTTAACCACTAGGCCATCTCTCCAGCCCGGGTTAATCTGTGTTTTAAAGTCCTATAATACTGCTCCAGTGTTTGGTACATATATGTTCATGATTGTAATATTTTCTTGGTCAGTTGTCCCTTTGTTTAGAATTAAGTGACCCTTGTTTTCTCTTCTGATAACTTTTAATTTGAAGTTTACTTTCTTGGATATTAGAATTATAGCACCTGCTTACTTAATGATGTTGGTTTGGAATATTATTTTCAACCTTTCACCCTAGATAGTGACTATCATTGAAGGTGGGATGTATTTCTCAAAGACAACAAAAAGTTGAATTTTGTAACTTAATCCTTTCTACTAGCTTGTTTCTTTGGCTCAGGAGTTGAGGACATTGATATTTAAAATTATTATTGAAAGATGTATATTGGTTACTGTCATTTTATTTGTTGGTGTTCTTGGTCCTGTTTTGTTTTTTCATAGTTATAACTTTCTTTGTATCCTTTCTGTAACCTCTTTGGTTTAGTCCTCCTTATCTTTGCTCCTTTGTATTGCTTTGAGCATTCTCTGTGCAGTTATTTTAGTTGACATCCTTTCAGCCTATTTGTGTCATGAAAAATTTTGTTCCTCTTTGAATATGCTAGGTAGTTTTGCTTGGTATAAAGTATTCTGGATTGGGATCCATGGTCTTTTTTAACTGGGGATACTTTGTTCCAATCTCTTCTGGCTTTCTTAGTTTGCATTGAAATTTCAGCTGTAATTCAGATGGATTTTTCCATTACATGTATCCTATTTTTCTCTAGAAACTTTTAGTATCCTTCCTTTCTTCTGAACATTTTTACTATGATATGCCATGGGGAGTTTTGTTCTAGTCCTGTGTAATTGTTGTTCTATATGCTTTTTGTATTGGTATGCATATGTCTTTCCTTAATTTGCAGTTTTCTTCTATAATCTTGTTGAAGATATAGCTACTGCCATTGACCTGACATTCTTCTCTATCCTATATGCTATTGATTCATAGATTTGGTTTTATCATGGTGTCTCATTTTTCCTGTGTATTCCACTTCTGAATTCAAATTTATTTTGTATTCTTTCCTTGAGTGGTCCAATTCTTCAGCTTTGTTGTCCAGTTTGGATATTCTGTTTTCCATTTCATTCATTCTGCTTATGAGGCTTATTAAAATGTTTAATTCCACCTTCATTTTGCCTTGGTTTTCCTTCAATATCTCTATCTCTTTTGTGAATTGATTTTTCAAGTCCTGAGTTGTTTTTGTTGTTTTATTCAGCTGCATATTTGTATTTTCTTGAAATTTTGTCATGAGTTTATGCCTATATTTTTGTGTTCTTTGATTTGTCTGTGCGTTCTTTAAGTTCTTTGATCATGTTTATGATTGTTCTTTTAAGTTCTGAGTCATGGGGATCCTCTGGGTGATTCTCATTGTAGGACACTTCTGTAAGATTGGTGAGTTTTGTTGGGGACATATTCTATTCTCTTGGCTTTTCATATTACTTCTGTTTTTGGCATTGTTGTTTGAGCATATGGCTTTTGTTGGTTGTGTGTCTGACTTGAAATTATATTCTGCCTTGGATTAGTTGAAGTTTGTTTATATTTCTCACATACCTTGGTTACTACTTGCTCAGGCATAAAAAATTAGTCGGTGTATGTTTCAGGTTCGCTTGGGGTAGTCAACTGGTCTGGGTAGTAGGCAGGTTAGGAGAGGGGGCAAGGGCAAGGTATGAGTAGGGACATCAAAGAGAGGTAGGGAGTGTCTTGAAAACTAAGCAGGGCAGATATGGACCATGAACTTGTAGAATGCAGTTATTATGGGTTCAGGGGATCAGCATGCAATGGACAGGGTCTGGATTAGTTGGCTAGTCCAGAGTTCTGAGATGAGAAGAGCAGAACTGGGCATTGGCACAGGCTAGAAGAGGGACAGAGATCAGAAAGAGAATGGAGCTGGTCATGTTGCAGAGGAATCAAGGCACTGTAGGTATGGTATGCCTTGCCAGAGTAGTAGGCAGAACTGTGGCAGGCAGATCAGGGGCCAGTGTCAACTTAGTGTTGGGGACAGTCGATGGAGTGTCTAACAAACAAGGCAGAGTACTGTGGCTTCTGAAGCTGAAGAACACATATAGTCTGCTGTCCTGGGATCTGGATGCAGTGGACAGGCTTTAAGAGGCTTCTCCAGAGATCAGAGATGGAAAGAGCAGGAACTAGCCTAGGCCCAAGGCTAGAAGAGGGACAGAATGATGGGAGAGAATGGAGCTGCTCAGGTTCAGGGAAATTAAAGTGCAGTGGATATTAGGCAGGTGTGTGACAGGTAGGTAGGGAGGCTAAAGACAAGGTGGGGGTAAAGAGAGCCTGTGGAGGATGTGAAAAACTAAGCTGGAGAATGCAGCTATTCTGGTTGCAAAGGGTCAGGACATACTGAAGTGTGCTTGGGTTAGAAAGTTACTTCGGAGATATGAGTCAAGAAGAGCAGGAGCCAGCCTGGGCTCAAGGCTGGAGGGGGATAGGTAGAAAGTAGAGCACATACAAATATTTTAATGTAGTGGAGGAACAGTTCAAAAATGGATAATAGAAAGAAATGGTGGTTAAGTACATGTTAAGATAGTTACAATTAAAATTAGGCTGTAGGATTATATGTAGAGTACTAGAAACAGTGACATGTCCAATGAAAATTATCCTTAGGAAGTTAGGAAGATGAACTTACCTCATATATGGAGGAAATCTAACTGAACTCTTCCAGATAAAGAAAACTATGCCAGGTTTGGATATATATGCCCTTTTCTTGGTCTTTAAGATGTTTATATCTATCAGAGTAGGGTGAGAGCAGAATTCAAGGCAATCTAGGTACCCTGTTGAGAACAAGCATGATTTATTTTTTATTTTATTAAACATGATTTATTTTTAAAAGAGGGTTATTTATTTATTTATTTATTTATCTTCTTGGGACAGGGTCTCACTGTAGCTCCAAATGTTCTGGAATTCACTGTATAGACCAGGTGGCCTTGAACTCACAGAGATCTGCCTGCTTCTGCCTTCTAAGTGCTGGTATCAAAGGTGTGTACCACCATGCCCAGCCAGGGTAATATTTTAATAACTTCCAATTTAGAGAAAAAGAACAACATTTTGAGGGAAAATTTCTCTGAAAATCATTATCTGTCAACTCTGTGAGGTTTGACAATCACCACTTCATTTAAGAAAGCTTTAAGGAAAATCAGAAAAGGAGGCTGCAGCAACAGCTCAGCACTTAAGAGCACTAGTGGCAGCTCACAACCATCTCTGACTCCAGTTCTAGAAATTCTGATGCCTTCTGGCCTCTGGGGGTACAGGGTATGCACAAGGTGCACCTACACACATGCAGGCAAAACACTCATGCGTGTAAAATACAAATAAGTTAACCTTAACAAAGAAGAAACAGTAGAATATATGAGTTTGATCTGTAAGGACTAAATCTCATTAGGATAAAAATTTAAATATTGTTGATGGTGCCATGGGGATGAGTCATTTGGTAAAAGTGCTACCTATGTAAGTCTAAGCACATGAGTTTGATCCCCAGTCCTATGTAAAAAGCCATATGGAAGGGTGAGCTTGTGCAATCCCAGCACTTTATGGAAGCCTGGAGGTCAGATACATGCAGGCAGTTAGCCTGGAATACAGAGTACAACAGCAGAAGATATGTGCAGGTGGTTAGCCTGGAATACAGAGTACAACAGCAGAAGATACATGGAGGCAGTTAGCCTGGAATACACAGCACAATGGCAGAAGGTACGTGCAGGCAGTTAGCCTGGAACACACAGCACAACAGCAGAAGATACGCGCAGGCAGTTAGCCTGGAACGCACAGCACAACAGCAGAAGACACGCGCAGGCAGTTAGCCTGGAACGCACAGCACAACAGCAGAAGACACGCGCAGGCAGTTAGCCTGGAACACACAGCACAACAGCAGAAGAAAGAGAAACCCTGTCTCAAAAAGGTAGAAGATGAGAAGCAACTCTCAAAAGCTGTCCCCTGACTTCCACACATGTGCCAGGGCATATGTAAGCCAGTATTCACATGCATGAACATACACATGTAAACACAGATACATGCGGCATCCACCTCCGCATCTGCCACACCCACTCCAGTAACGCCTGTGTAAACAATATGAGAAATCATATTCAAGACAGGCGGGGGAGCAGTGTCCTAAGGGGCTACCACCCCCTGGAGGTCCCTGGCAGAACACTGGGCTAAGATAACTCCCGAGATTGAGATGCTTTCCTAGGATCTTACATTTTCTGGTGTTGGACTTAGCATAACACTGAGCACAAAAAGATCTTTTCTTAAAGCCAGCTTATAGATACAAAATAAACTTTTTGAATGTGTTAAGAACTGGCAATTAAAATGCCTTTCTTGGGCACAGGGCTTTTTCCTGGCAGCAAGAATTTTCTGCAGATCCAAAGTAAAAAACAGACCTTTCTCCTTAACAAACAATATAATGCAAGCTGTTAATATATATGGCAAGGTTAAAACTTGCTTCAGATCAAGAAAACAAAATAATTGCATGACAGTAATGTTCTTGCCTTACATGAGTGTCCTTAAAGAAAACAGATTCCAGTGGTAAAAATGTATGATGAAAAGACATCTCTTCATTAAGGTTAAAACAAAAATTCCCCTTAAACCTAAAAATAAAAGAATTCCTTTTTCCTCTGGTCCTAGACAAAGAGGTAGATAAGACATTCCTCTTGTTAAAGCCTGGATTCTAACACTCCCAGTAAAGCAAGATAGAGACTAAGTCTCCTTACACCAGCCACTTATCTGACAAAAACAAAGCTGTTAGCTGGAGCAAACAGTGGGACAGCTCTTGGTTCTCAGTAAAAATTTAAACCTTAGATTAGCAGTCAGAGTTAGAAAACTAATAGCTAACTTAGGACATTATAGGAATAAGGTTTTTACTTCAATAGAAACTTAAAAGCAACTATTAACTTTAGGATGTATTTACTCTAGCCTCAGAATGGAGACATAAGACCAATATCTGCTGCTAAAGAACTTTGTAGTTACTACTCTGTGAGCTATGACTTTTCAATTATGACTTGTAAACTATTGATGTTCCTTTTTCTTCTTAGATGTTATTTCCTCAGTAAAGGTTGTCTTAAGATTTCTACATTTTACTTCAAAGAAAGTTTATTTCCTAACCAAACTTTGTGATGTTTTAGTTTCCTGCTCTGCGTGCTCTGAGCTTTTCAGTTAACGTGTAAATCTTGACTTTTTTACCTACCTATGTAATTGTAAAGCTTTGCCAAATCCTTTGTTCTGCCCTCTCCCAAAAACCACTATATAATCACTGCCCCAGTTCAATAAAGTTTCTGTAGATTTGGAAAACTTCTCTTAGTTTTTCATTTCTGCATGCCGTTTAAACTTCCCTGTGTTTTTTCCTGCCAAGAGGACTCTGCAAAAATCCACGACCCCCCAAGGAGAACTAGCCGGTAGCAGGCAGCCGGTAACAGTCAGCAACAGATACACATGCATGAATACACCCTAATTAATTAATTATTTGTGGCTGATAAATGTTAAAATTAACTCATAATTTAAAACACACTGTGAGGGGCTGGAGAGAGGGCTCAGTGGTTAAGAGCACTTGCTGGCTGCTCTGGCAGAGGACCAGGATTCTATTCCTAGTACCCACATGGAAGGTAACAATTGTCTGTAATTCCAGTTGCAGGGGATCAGATCAGATGTTCTCTTCTGACTGCACAACATTGCAAGACGTGGTGTGCTTACCTACATGGTGGCAATACATTCACACACATAAAATAATAATAAAAATCAATGTGAGGGCAAAGAAGAGATATGCTGCTGTAAGAAAAAATAATTACTGAAATGTAGGAAAATCTTCACAGTAACACAGAAAGGTTACTTTTATTACAACAGTGATAGAAGATCACAGATACATAAGAGAAAAAAAAATGAAGACTCCTCTTTTTTTTTTTTTCCAGTGATTGAACTCCTGACAGGGAGCCTAGAACAAAAACAAAAATTAATTATACAAAATAGATGGTGACTTTTTTAAATGCAATGAAGCAAAACAAATCACCACCTTCTTAACATATTCTGGTGAATTTTAAATTCCAAAGTTAAGAGAGCACTAGCTGCACTTGCAGAAGATCCAGTGGTTGCCAGCATCCTTGTGGTAGGTAGCTCACAACCCACCGTAATACCAGTTCCAGGGAGATACAATGCCCTCTTCTGGTCTTCATGGGCATGGCATACACATGGCACTTAGATGCAGGCAGAACACTCATACATATAAAGTAAAAATAAATAATTTAACATTTAAAAATTATTACAAACATTTGAGCAATAGAAAAAAACATTGCGATGACTATTGGTAATAGTTATGGAAGGCTTGGAAGTGTTTAAGCACTCTTAACCTAGAAATCAAACCATTCTTGAAGCACAACAGTATCCTAAGGTCAGGAATATCCTACCCAACACCAACCTTCACACCAAGTAGGTAGCTAAGCATCGTCCAACTGGATGATTATACATAGTTATTCCTACATAAACTTCTAGTGTCCTACTCTTGAAGACAAGTGTAACTAAAAGACAAAACAATAAAGAAAGGAAAGTCCATGTAGAGAGTCATTCCTGGTGCATTCTGACAAAGATTCATGGAGAACCTTCTATAATACAGGAAATACACTGTTCTAAGGATCAAGGACTTAAGAAATGACAAAAGGTCACTGTTTAATGAAGTAGGTAACAAATTAAAGGGGGGCCCTATTTAAGTTGTCCTTTATTAGACATCTCATGATTTTAAGTAGAATTTCCCTTTTCAGATGATGTGTCCATTTTCTAGCCAATCTTACTTCCTAAGATGTATTATGATTTATAACCTCCAACTGATGATTTAGAAGGGGAAGGGAAGAGAGAGAAAGAGAGGGAGTTGTTTGAGAGTAAGCTTAACAGTCAGAACAAAATATACCCTTGGTCATTAGAGGAGTAGTTTACATGCTCAAAAGATTTCATTTGGGAAGAAATCTTATCTTTGCTGCCTCCTAGCTGATTATTTGTTTGACGTTCTTTAGTATCTCTTGCTATTCATCTTCTTGTTTAGCACCCTGATTGGTGAGAAGATGGTATGAGATTTTATATCTACACACACACACACACACACACACACACACACACACATATATATATATA
>VZQC01005973.1:202148-243124 GCA_009823505.1 Rhizomys pruinosus
ATATATATATATATAATTTACTTATCACTGATTTTTTTTAAACTAGAAACATTTAGCAAAACTAAAAATATATAACTTGGATTAATTGGAAACAGCTGAAAATGGTTAGAATGAAAGATTTCTCCAAAGCTACTGATTTGGCATCTTATAGCCCACAGTATAAATGCAGAGAGTTACCTATTTGTGCATGTGTTATTTATGACTGCTTTGGCATGATAAAGGCAGATATGAATAACTGTGACAAGGTTTACATGTTTCTAATGCTCAAAACTGTTGTTACTGCTACTCATTCCCCCTCCCATTTTGACTCTATAATAGCTATACTCTGAACACAGTCAACTTAGGAGAAGAAAGGCTCTATTTCAGCTTGTAGGTTGTTGTGCATCATTAATTTTGCAGAGCAGGGAACTCCAATAAGAATGTAAGACAGAGATCATGGAGGAGTGACACTTTCTGGTCTGCTTGCAGGTGCATATTTAGCTAAGTTTTATATTTAGTTAGGTGTGCTGCCTAGGAACTGAGTGCTGTACACATAGTGTATTTTCTCCCTCATTTGTGGACCTTAACACCAAATCCTTATATGTCAGTATATATCTTGATATAACTGCAGGAGGCAGGAAAATAGAAAGGAACCAGGGAGGTAAAGGGAAAGAAGGAGCCTGAGAGAAAGGAACAATAGAAGATATATGTTATCAAGGGGGAAATGGGTAAATTGGGGGTATTTAAATGGGATAAGAATAGGGAGATTTGGATTTTCAGCCTGCTGCACATAGAGGTTGGTGGCTTCCACCAGACCAGCTGAGGTGCAGGGTGTGCTCCATGCTCATCAGCCAGGCAGATTGTGAGAGATTTGGATTTTCGGCCTACTCTGCATAGATGTTGGTGGCTTCTTCCAGACCAGCTGAGGGGCAGGGTCCTGGAGTGCAGGCTAAGCAAGCAACTACCACCCAGAACATGAATTCCAGAGGGAGTGTCCAGTAAGCCCTACAATCAACCTAGAATAATAACTGGCTGACAGAAGAGGGAGTGCAGTGCTCACAGGGTGTCATCTAGGTTGTCACCTACCCAGTTCTTAAAGAACAGAAAGGAATTAGTGAGCTATACCTTCTATATATAACCAAAATTGAAAGCCTGCAACCTAGACAAGTCAACACTCCATAAACAAGGAGAATACAATGAAGGCATCTGAAGGAATCAAGGAAAACAATCCTTCAACACCGTGAAGAGGCATTTGAGATTCATAGCAGAAAATACAGGCAAAAGGAAACCCACATGCCAAGAGCACAACGAAAGAACAATATGGGAAAAATGCAGAATAATTCCACACTAAACTCTACCGAGCCTGTGGAGGATTCCTACAATGGGATCTCCTTGGAGGTAGCCCAGGACACAGATCATAAGAACAATCACAAATATATTCAAAGAAATCATAGAACTAAGGGGGAGAGAATGAAAAACTCAGAAAGGACCTAGAGAGAGAATGGCAAGCTTTGGAAAGAACTAAAAGGAGAAAATGACAAAATCTGGAAAGAGCTAGAGGGAGAAAATGAAAAACATGGAAGGAAGTGGAAACGCTGAAAAGATCCCATGCTGAAATGAAAAAGGAAACCGACCAGCAAAGCAAGGAGAAGCTTCAAAAGGAAGTGGAAACAGTAAAGAAAATACAGGATGAAATGAAAATGGAAATTGAAAACTCATCCAGAATGGAGGAAGCAGAAAAAAGAATATCAGACCTGGAAGATAACACAGAACAACTAAAAAGCTCAAGTAAAGACTATGAAAAATTTACAAATACACAGAGTGGAACAACCAGGAAATGTGGGACATTATGAAAAGACCAAACTTCCACATAATAGGGATAGAGGAAGGAGAAGAATCCCAAGAGAATGGTATAGATGAGATTTTCAACAGAATAATAGATGAAAATTTCCCTAAACTAAAAAAAGATAAACCCAAACAAATATAAGAAGCAGATAGAACACCAAATAGACAAGACCAGAAAAGAAATTCCCCCACGCCACATCATAGTTAAAATACTGGATGCCCAAAACAAAGACAAAATTCTGAAAGCCACAAGAGAAAAACAACAAGTTACATATAAGGGGAAACCTACCAGAAGCACGGCTGACTTTCAGTGCAAACTATGAAAGCAAGAAGAACATGGACCAAAGCACTCCCAATGCTAAACAACTAAAAATGTCAACCCAGGTTACTATGCCCAGCAAAAATGTTGATGCTAGTTGAAGGAAAGAGAAAAATCTTCCATGACATAAACAAGATAAAAGAATACATGTCCAGAAAACCAATCCTTCAGAGAATACTTGAAGCAATTCAAAAGACAGAGGAGAGGAGCAACTATCCCCAGTCACCTTGAAAGAGAAATTAATAAAAGCAAAATTTCAGAAGTAGAAACCTAGACCAAAACCACAAATGGATAATAAGGTGAAAGGAAGCAACACACATCTCTCAATTATAACCTTAAATATCAATGGACTAAACTCCCCAATCAGAAGGCATAGACTGGGAGAATGGAATAGGAAACAGAATCCATCTATATGCTGTCTACAAGAAACCCATATCACCCTCAAGGATAGGCACCAACTTAAAGTAAAAGGATTGGAAAAAAATATTCCACGCAAATGGTACCAGAAAGAAAGCAGGATTTGCTATTTTAATATCAGAAAAAAATAAACTTCAAAGCAGAAACAATTAGAAGAGATGCAAAGGGCCATTGCATCCTTATCAAAGGGAAAATTAACCATGAAAACTTCACAATCATGCATATATATGCACCAAACTCTGGTGCATCAATCTTTATAAACACAACTCTACCAGACCTCAAGGCACAGAATAACCCCTGCACATTCATAATAGTTGACTTCAATACCCCACTGAGCCCTTTGGACAGATCAACTGGACAAAGAACAAACAGAGAGAGACATCTGAATTGAAAAATACTATATAGCAAATGGACCTCGCAGATATCTACTGAATATTCCACCCAAGCACCAGAGAATACACTTTCTATTCAGCACCGGAAAGAACATTCTCCAAATTTGAACACATACTTGGACACAGAAAACCCCTCAACAAATACAAAAAATGAAATAATTTCATGCATTCTATCAGACCACAGTGCAATAAAGCTCAATATAAACATCAGGATAAGCCCTACTACCTACAGGAACACATGGAGACTAAACAACACACTCCTGAATAATGAATGGGTCAAGGAAGAAATAAGAAAGAAATAAAAGCATTCCTGGAATTAAATAACAATGACAGTACAACACAACAAAGCCTATGGAATATTTTAAAAGCAGTCCTAAGAGGGGAGTTTATAGCCTTTGGTGCCTACATAAAAACAACAACAACAACAACAACAACAACAAAACAAAAAACAGAAAGAGGACAAATAAATGAACTAACACTTCAGCTAAAAACACTTGAAAGACAGCAACAAATGAACTCTAAAAGCAACATTGAAAAACAACAATAAATGAACCCTAAACGCAACAGACAGGAAGAAATAACAAAAATCAGAGCAAAAAGCCATGAAATAGAAACAATGAAAACAATGCAAAAAAATCAACAAATCCAAAAGCTAGTTCTTTGAAAGAATAAAGATAGAGAGACCTCTAACCCAGTTAACCAAAGGAATGAAAAGAGCAACTCCAAATCAATAGAATTCGTGATGAAATGGGAAATATCACAACAGACAATGAAAAGATCCAGACAACACTAAGAGAAATGAATGAATATTTGAAATCCTGTGAATCACCAAAGCTAAACCAAGAAGAGATTGGCAGCTTAAACAGACCCATAATATATGAAGAATTGAAAATGAGACCTCCCAACTAAAAAAAAAAGCCCAGGCCCAGATGGTTTCACAGAAGAATTCTATAAAACATTTAAAGTGGACTTACAGCCACTATTACCCAAACTGTTCAGAAGGATACAAGCAGAGAGAAAACTCCAAAATTCCTTCTATGAAGAAAGCATCACTCTAATACCAAACCAGGCAAAGATGCAACCAAAAAAGAGAGCTATAGACCCATCTCATTAATTAACTCAGATGAAAAAATTCTCAACAAAATTAATTTGGTTTGATCTGGTCTGCTTTGCATCAGGGAGGCTTTAATATCAGTGCTGGAAACCTGGGAGGAGTTGAGCTCCTCAACTCGGTGGGCTTAGTCCCAAGACCCCTAAGGGGTACTCCTCCTCAACGCCGAAGTGACCAGTTTTTGACTTGGTAGGAAAGTCTGTCTTTTTTTTTTTTTAATTTTTTTTTTATTTATTTTGGTATGTGCATGAATGTACTGTCTGCATGCAGGTCTGTGCACCTGTGTCATGCAATGCCACGGAGGTCAGAAGAGGGTCTCGGATTCCCTTGGAACTGGAGTTCTCCTGAAATTGGAGTTTCAGACGGTTCTCGGCCGCCATGTGGGTGCTGGGGATCGAACCCGGGCCCTCTGCAAGAGTGGTTGGCGCTCTCAACCGCTAGACCATCTCTCCAGCCATTTTCCATTGCCTTTCTGGGCCTCTGGGCTCTCTGTGCCTCTGGGCTCTCTGGGTCCCTGTCTTCCGAAGTCTTGTGCCAGGACAAACCCTCTGTTTCCGGGAATTTTGGTGGAACTGGAGATGTCCCTTCCCCAAAGTCACCTTCTGTCTGGCCTTAGATCTTTATACAGGGGACTCTCTGTTGCAGTCTCTAACCCCTGGTCTCTAGCCCCTGGTCTCTAGCCCCCGTCAGGCCTCTGACCAAGGCTGGGGATGCTCTGCCCTGATCCTTGGCTTACAGCACAGGCTTACAGACCTCCTGGCTGCCCTTACGTTGGCCTTCCCGGATTTTTCTTGCCCTTTCTACCTCTTTACAGACAGAAAGTTGGGAGTGGCCACAGGGGCCTTAGCCCAACCCGTTGAGCCCTCATACTGGGCAGTAGTGTTTCTCTCCAAACAGCTTGACCCCACTATCTTCCTCTCTTCCCCTCCCTGCTCCTACCTCAGTGGACTCCACAACTACTGACCTGCCCTATTACACCGGGGGAGAGTGTTATCCTTAAAACTTTTATCTCCTAAGTCTCTTGACCCCAGGTGGACTGGACCCCACATCACCATCCTTACTATGCCATCTGCAGCCAAACTTCTAGGCCAGCCATACTAGTATCATTTGTCAAGACTCGAGAGAGTTCCAACCTAGAATGGATGGTCCATCAAACAGCT
Organism: Rhizomys pruinosus; assembly: GCA_009823505.1. Classification (NCBI taxonomy): domain Eukaryota; kingdom Metazoa; phylum Chordata; class Mammalia; order Rodentia; family Spalacidae; genus Rhizomys; species Rhizomys pruinosus. The sequence goes on from VZQC01005973.1 coordinate 207,372, forward strand.
GGGACCAATGACTCTCAGGTTTTACAGAGACCCTCAAGGACAGGTATGAATGGTCATTCATGGCAGCCTTTGCCTTCTGTACCTTCACACTCACCTCCCTCTTTTCTTAGGTCATTGTTTTCCTCTGCTGCCCCTGGTGCCACAGGTACCAGACTCTGTGACACCCCTGATCAGTTGCCCTTTGTCTTGTTATTGTATCAGTCTTCACCCAACCAGGTGATGCTGTGCCAGATTCAACAAACTGTGGGCATGTCCATGCTCAGGATACCTGGACAGATGAAACTGGCAAGCCCACGTTTAGACCTTGTCCTCCAACCAAGGCTAGCCAACAGTAAGATGAGCCTCTCCAACCTCAACCAGGAGACTCCATCTGATCTCCTCAGCTTCTTGCAGGAACACATCCAGAAAATCTCCAGAGTAGCTGTTAACCAGATGCTTCTACAATCTTACTCTCCATTCCCTATGTGACATCTACTCCCCACCACTCTCATTCCCCTACATCACCCCTTTCAGCGGGAAGTAGTAAGAGTTGAATCGGCTCCCATATACCCAAACAGGTTGGGATGTTAGGCAGGGCCTTGGCTTGGAGATCCAAAGATGGTGCCTACTACCCTTCTCTTCCCGTCAAAAGCCTATGTCATCTCAGGCAGCTGATGTAATTTCCCTTCCTGATGTCACCAGCCACAATAAGAGCACAGCCTAAGACCATATATGGTTATATTCCAGCTTCACCAGCCACAATAAGAGCACAGCCTAAGACCATATATGGTTATATTCCAGCTTCATGATGAACACTAAAGACCCACTTTGTCTCCTCCCATTGCACCAGTTTTACCCTTACAAGTACATGCTTTGTCTCACCACCATTACCTCATCTTCCTCTCTTTCGAACTTACAAAAACCCTTAGCCCCAGCCCAAGTGCACGACTCCCCTGGCCTCCCTCTCTGAGACCTGTCGACCCACCCGGGAACGTGTCCTAATAAACCTCCTTTTACACTTTGTTAAAAAAAAAAAAACAAGACAAAACAAAAAAACAAACACCCCTCCCCCCAAAAAACAAAGAGGTAAGAAAACAAATGAATCACTCAAAAGATGGAGTAAAGAACTGAACAGAGACTTCACAAGTGAGGAAATAGAGATGGCTGAGAAACATCTTAAAAAGTATTCAACATCACTAATAATTAAAGAAATGCAAATTAAAACCACTTTAATGTATCTCACTCTGACAAAGCTGCCAGGATCAAGAAAGCAAATGATACCAAATGCTGGAGAGGTTGTAGGGAAAGGAAACATTCATCCGCTGGTGGTAGGAATGCAAACTGGTACAACACTATGGAATTCAGTGTAGAGAACCCTTAAAAGACTCAAAATGAGCCTACCACCTGACCCAGCCATACTATTTTTGGGTATATAACTACAATACTCATCCTACTGCAGAGATCCATTTACATCCATGTTTATTGCATCTCTCTTCACAATAGCAAAGAGCTAGAACCAACCCAAGTGCCCCTCAACTGACAAGTGGAGGTAAAAAATGTGGTACATCTACACAATGGAGTCCTATGCATCAGTAAAGATAATGAAATTCATGATGATGCATCATGAAATTTGCAGGTAAATGGATGGAACTAGAAGATATTATGTTAAGTGAAGTAACACAGTCCTAGAAAAACAAAGGACGAATGTTATCCCTCATCTGTGGATGCTAGCACCAAGTACCTAGTTCTAAGGCAAACTGAGCAACATTATTGTTATACTTCTCCTGATCTGAAAACAACTGTGAATTGTGAATCCCTAGACAGGTTCTAGAACTAACATACCATTTATTTTCAGACTTTGGATTTTTGGTATATGATGGTGGGCATGTATACATATTTTAGAGTAATATAAAATTAAAATGGAAAAATGCAAATCAAGAAATATGATATGGAAATAACATAGTTTGTTTTCAGAAGATACAATTTTAGTACGGGTGCCATCTATAAGGCTGGTGTAACTTAGCCTTTCTGGGTGCTTAACTACTATACCAATTTGGCCAAGGAAACTGCGGGATAACTTTGTTCCTTGCCCTTGAAGGTCAACTAAGTCTCAGAGGACTATGCATGGGGGCATCTCTTGAAGTGTCCTGCAAATGTGGGTCACTAGTCTTCCTGTGTAGGGAGGTCTTGGAGATCCACTAATGGGACTTCAGCCACTCTGTCCAGTCTATAAAGAGGAAAGTCTGCTTGTGCTTCAAAAAGGGAAGCCTGGTCTAGCAAGACCTGATTTTGTCCTTGAGTGGATGGAACTGGTAAATTGAAAAGCCAAAAGGAGTCAGGGGCTCTCATCCCCCCCAAACAAAACCCTGAGTGACCCCTGAGGACCAGATCCTCAAATGACCTTAAGAAAACAAAAACCTTGGTTAATCTGGGATAACTGTGCGATCTTAAGCATCCAAAAGTAAAGTAAAACCAGACATAAATAATCAATAAGGCCTGAGAAATTGTACTTCAGAATAAAACTTGAGATCTTAGTAAAAAGAGAGAGCACTATTGTTTTGCTTGTCTTCAATTCTTACTGGCAAATGCATCTACTCTGTGTCTGCCACTTCTTTTGCCATTCTTCAAAGACATGAGACACAGCTTTTTAATCCTACCACATGGACTGAAGACTCATGTCTCTTCAAGAACCCTCCAAACCTTCAATGGCAGATGGGGAGATACTGAGATATCAAGCTTGTGGACTGAGTAGCTACTTCGATTTCAGCCTCTTCAGAGTATAGACTGCCATTGTTGGAATACCCAGGCTGTGTCATGGAGGCCAGTACAGGAAGATCAAAACAGGACACAGTGCTTACTGGACCTCATTTGGGTGTCCAATGAGGGAGGGAAAGACCCCAGTGTGGAGCACAAGGGCAAGATTGATGGTTGATGGTTCTTTGGGTTTGCCAAGTATTTTAACTTTAAACACTTCCTTAAGGAAAACATGACATTTTTTAGCAAAAAAAAAAAAAAAAAGGAAAAAAAAAGAAAATCCTCCAACTCATGTGATATGTTTATGTATGTTTGTATTTATGTATGTATGTATGTATTTATGTGTATATATAATCATATAATTATATATATGAAATACAAAAAAAAAAAAAAAAAAAAAAAAAAATTGGGGAAAAAAAGACTGAAACAGTTAAGTTCTTCCAAAAACATAAGCTCTGCTTTGTAAAAATTGGATAAGATCAGAAAAAGATCAAGACATGTATGGTAGTCGTTGCAGGAACTCAGGTAGGATGGGGGACATGGAAAGGGAAGTGACTCTGAATTCGATTGAGAAATGGTGTATGATGTATGGAAAAAGTTTAATAGCAATAAAAAATAAATTAAAAAATACTCATACATAAAAAATAATAGAGAGGGTTATACAAAGAACCATAAGGATAAATTAAGAAAGAGTTCATGAGCTGAGAGACCATAGGAGACAAGTAATATCAAGGGAGATACAGATAAAAATTGGGGAGCTTTAGCTGGGGAGAGAAGAGGGAGGATTAAACTGGGAAAGAGAGAAGAGAGATAAGTAACACCCAGTTAGTGTGAAAAATCAGAGGGAATTGTATTAGTTCAAAAGCCTACTGATCCATAAAATTCCTTAATTAAGGCTTCTCTTCTCAAAGGCTGTGACAAGTCAGGAAGGAAGGAAGGAAGGAAGGAAGGAAGGAAGGAAGGAAGGAAGGAAGGAAGGAAGGAAGAAAGGAAGGGAAATAATGACAGGCAGAAATCGTACCTGTTTGTGATACATAGAGTGCTACAAACTGTTTTTAAGGCTGGATAAAGAAAAACAAAGTAAGATTAATAGGTACCTGATTCACATATTGAAATATGAAGAGAAACAAAAGAAGAAATAAAGGGATAAAAAGAAACACTGACCTGGAAGGAAACATAAATTGTTCAGAGAACAGAAATGAGGATTCTTTTTCCTCCATGGCTTTAGACAGGGAACTATATAGGGCCTAAGTAAGGCTTCCAATATCCAGATGGGTGGCTTATATGTGATATTTATTTCTATTTAAGAGCATAAATAAAATTTTAATTGCATAGTGGCATGATTTCAAAGACTATTGATGTAAGTGGTCCTTGAGAAATATAGTACATTTTAAGTGGAGAAGAGCCACCTAGTCTCAGAAACCAGCATGCTTAAATAGAGTAACCAGATCTTCTGGTGTAAGTGCTTGAGGTATTGCTCTCATGATCACTTTTCATCTGAGAAATCTTTATAAGACCCCAAGAATACAGTTATATAAAAATAGGCATACAAATTAAACATCACAGATAATATACCATAAAGTAATTAATTTTAAAACAAGTATTTGGTATGCACTTAATTTAACCCTCTATTAAAGATGAAATCTTATACCGGGCATGGCAGTGCAAAACTTTAATCCTAACACTTGGGAGACAGAAGCAGATGGATCTCGATGAGTTCAAGGCCAGCCTGGTCTACATAGTGAGTTCCAGGATAGCAGGAGCTACGACCCTGCCTCAAAAAGACCACAAAAAAGCAAATAAATGAGATGGATGCTTTTGTTTGTTTTTACATAAATCTTTTTTTTATTATTTTATATTGTGAGATGTAGAGCATCTTAGCAAAGTTGATTGCTCTTTTTATTTTGTATAGCTAGCTATTCAGTTAATTTTGTTTTTGTTTTTGTTGTTTGAGACAGAGTGAAGCTCAAGATGTCTTCAAATTTATTGTTTCTGAGATTGGCTGTATTCTCCTGACTCTACTTTCAGAGTGCTAAGATTAAATGTGTACACCACCATACCTAGCTTGAAAGTTTGATTTTACATACATCAATGATTAGACTCTCATTTTGCATGAACATGTAATACAAATGTCAGATGCACTCTAAGTGCTGTCTCAGGAATTGTTAGAAAGGCTATACAATGCAAAGACATTTAATGATTTTTAATGAAAGTCAAGTCAGAGACACAAATAGCAATTTGTTTGTGTTTAGCTTTGAGAAAGAATCTCATATAGCTTGCACTGGCCTCAAAATCACCATGTTGTCAAGGGTGATCTTGAACTTCTGATTTTCATAGGCCCTACTTTTCAAATGCTAGATTACAGGAATGTAGCACCATACTGGATTTCAAGCAGTTAATTTTTAGTCAAACATTCTAACAAAATGCAATATAAATGTATGCTATTTGTTATTTACATGCTGAGGAATGAAAGAAAAATATAAACTGTTTTCTGTATTTAAGCCATTATAGTCTATAAAAATAGACAATTTTGAATAGTAACACATAGCATTCAGGCCTCAAGTCATAGCCAGCTTGTTTCAGGCATTGTGAATTGGCATTATGTGTCAGGGTGGCATACTGAGTGTAAGTGCTCCTGTTGTGTGTTCAAAACCAAAGCTGCAGTGAAGTGCTGTGATATGGATACATACTGTCCACCCATATACAGTAATTACAGAGTCTGAAAATAATTGGTGGGTGGATTCTAGAGCCCACTGAGAGATTCACATTATGACAACATAGTTGCTTACAGATAAACCAAAAATATAAACATGCTGTTGTTCAGCTTGCCTTTCGTCTGGGGGATTTGGTGTTAGCATCCACAAATGAGGGAAACCATTCTCCATTTGCCTTTCTGAGACTGTGTCACCTCACTCAGCATAATGGCTTCGAGCTCCGTCCATTTACCTGCAAAGTTCATAATGGCATCCTTCTTTACCGCTGAATAGTACTCCATTGTATAGATGTACCACATTTTTGTCATCCACTCATCTGTTGAGGGGCATATGGGTTGGTTCCAGCTCTTGGCTATTGTGAAGAGAGCTGCAATAAACATGGATGTGCATATATCTTTGCGGGTAGGATGAGACTTTGGGGTATATACCAAGGAGTGGTATGATTGGGTCAGATGGTAAGTTCATTTGGAGTCTTTTAAGGGTTCTTCACACTGCTTTCGATAGTGGTTGTACAAGTTTACATTCCCACCAGCAGTGGATGAATGTTCCCCTTTCCCCACAACCCCTCCAGCATCGGTTGTCTTTTGTTTTCTTGATCTTAGCTAGCCATATAGGAGTGAGATGAAATCTGAGAGTGCTTTTAATTTGCATTTCCTTAATTATTAATGATGATGAACACTTTTAAAGATGTTTCTCAGCCATCTTTAATTCCTCCCTGGTGAAGACTCTGGTCAGCTCTTTACTCCATCTCTTGAGTAGGTCATTTGCCTTCTTATTTCTTTGTTTTTTTGAGTAGTTTATATATTCTTGATCTTAATGCTCTGTCAGATGTGTCACTGGTGAAGATTTCTTCCCACTCTGTGGGTTTTCTCTTCACCTCCTTGATTGTTTCTTTCACTGTACAGAAGCTTTTGAGTTTTATGAGGTCCCACTTGTCAACTGTTGACCGTACTTCCCTTGTGGTTGCTGTCTGGTTTAGAAAGTTTCTCCTACACCTATGTCTTGTAGGTTGTTGACAACTTTTTCTTTTATCACCTTCAGGGTTTCAGGGCTACACATTGAGATCTTTGATTCACTTGGAGTTGATTTTTGTACAGGGTGAGAAGTAGGGGTTTAATTTTGTTCTTCTACAAATGGTGATCCAGTTTTTCCAACACCATTTGCTAAGATGCTGTCTTTCCTCCACTGAGCTTTTTTGGCCCTCTTGTCAAATATGAGGTAGCTGAAATTGTATATGCTCAAGTTTGGATTTTCAGTTTTGTTCCATTGGTCTACAGGTCTGTTTTTCTGCCAATACCAGGCTGTTTTTATGACTATAGCCCTGTAGTATAGTTTGATGTCTGGTACAGAAATTCACCCTGTATTGCTGTTTTTACTCAGGGTTGCTTTGGCTATTTGGGGTTTTGCTTGTGCTTCATTAGTAGGATCAAAAGGTTATGCCTGGACAAGCTGGCAGCCCATGAAAGAAAACAGCCAGAATTGACTAGAGACCAAGACATCAGCTCCAGAGAAAGTAGCCTGTTTTGCTTCTCATCCACCTGTGCCCCTTTTCTAAGCCTAGGGAACAATCTGCGGAAGAGGGGGCATGGTAGAATGTAAGGGCTGCAATTGGGGTTAATGGTGAAACTACAACAATATAGACTGGACACTCATTTGATCAACTTGATTGAACATACAAGCCCCCCCTGCTGGATGGTGGGACCCATGAGCTGTGTGGGTTTGGGCACAACTGCTTGCAAATTGGTTTTACATGAAGGATGCTTGTACTCACAAATTATCACTTATTGTTAAAAAAAATGAAAACAAAACAAAACAAAACAAAAAAGCAGAGAAAGATGCAGAAAACTTATGGCAGAATGCATGATCTGGGATGGGTAGGGGTGGGGTGGGGGGAAGGGAAGGGGATATATGCCTGAACTGAATTGGAAAATGAAGTATGAAATACACAAAGCATCAATAAAAAAAAAAAAAGAAATTCACCCTGTATTGCTGTTTTTACTCAGGGTTGCTTTGGCTATTTCGGGTTTTCTGTTGTTCCATATGAATTTAAGAATTTTTTTCCAAGCCTGCAAAGAATGTCCTTGGGATTTTAATTGGAATTGCATTGAATTGATATATTAATTTGGGTAGAATGGACATTTTTACTATATTAATTTTCCAATCCATGAGCATGGGAGGTCTTTCCATCTTCTGTTGTCTTCTTCAATCTCCTTCTTCAGAAGTTTATAATTTTTCTTGTAGAGATCTTTGGTATCTTTGGTTAGGTTTATTCCTAGGTATTTTATTGTTTTTGAGGCTATTGTGATTGGGAAGGTCTCCTTGTATTCCTTCTTGAGTTGCTTGTTGTTGGTGTAAAGAAAGGCTACTGATTTTTCTAGGTTGATTTCATATCCTCCCACTTTACTGAAACTCATAATCTTTTCCAGGAGTTTTCTCATAGAGATTTTAGCATCCCTTAGGTAAACTATCATATCGTCTGCAAAAAGGGATAGTTTTACTTCCTCGTTTCCAATTAGTATTCCTTTGATTTCCTTTTCTTGCCTTATTGCCCTAGCCAGTGTTTCAAGCACTATATTGAAGAGGAGTGGTGACAAGGGGTGGCCTTGTTGTGTTCCTACCTTTATGGGGAATCCTTCTAACTTTTTCCATTTAGGATGATGCTGGCTGTGGGTTTCTTGTATATGGCTTTGAGTATGTTGAGGAATGATCCTTCCAGTCCAATTTTCTCTAGTACTTTAGTCATGAAGGGATGCTGTATTTTGTCAAAGGCTTTTTCTTCATCAAGATGTGAATCAAGAAATATGCTATGGAAATAACATACAGCTTGTTTCCAAAGGATACAACATTACTATAGGTGCAATGTAACAGGCTGGTGCAACTTAGCCTTTCTGGGTGCTTAATGACCATACCTGACTTCCCTACCAATTTGGCTGAGGGACCTGGGGGACAGCTTTGTTCCTTGCCCTCAGAGGTCAACCAAGTCTTATGGAATTATACGTGGGGACATCTCTTGAAAAGTCCTGCAGAGGTGGGTCACCATTCTTCCTATTCAGGGAGGTCTTGGAGAGCCATTAAGGGGATTTCACCCAGTGTCCAGTCTATAAAGAGGAAAGTCTGTTCATCCTTCAGTAAAGGAAGCCTGGTCTAGCAAGTCCTGATTTTGTCCTCATGTGGCTGGAACTGGTAGATGAGGAGTTGAAAGAAGCAAGGTGCTCCCCACCCAAAAAATCCCCGAGAGACCCCTGAGGACCAGATCCTCAACTGACCTCAACAAAACAAAGCCTTGGTTAATCTGGGCTATCTGTATGGCCTTAAGCATCCAGAAGGATAGTACAACCAGAAATAAATAATCAATAAGACCAGAAAAACTGTAATGCAGACACAAAACTTGAGATCTTAGTAAAGAGACAAAAAGAAAAAAAAAGAGAGCACCATTGTTTGGCCTGTCTTCAATTCTTACAGGCAGGTGCATGTGCTCTGTGGATGCCACTGCTTTTGGCACTCCTCAAAGACATGAAATATAGCTTTTTTACTTTAGCCTTCCAATGTGGACTGAGGACTGCTGAGATACCCAGCTTGTGAACTAAGCAGCTAATCGGAATTCAGCCTTCTCAGAATGTGGACTGCCATTGTTGGATTACCTCGGCAGTATCATGGAGGCCAATGCAGGGGGTTCAAGACAGGACACGTGCTTACTGGACTTCATTTTGGGGGCACGATATTTAAAGCAGAAGCATGTCAGTAAGGGTTTCCTTCTGCATAAGGATTTTTTGTAGTGTAATGTCTTAATCATAGTCTACTATCAAATATTTTAGGAGTATCTTTAATGTTTATATAGTATACTAGCAGCATGCAATAATTACATCATAAGTTCTCAAGCAGAGGCAACCTATTGCAAAGACCTTTGCTGCCAGTTTTCATAGGCTGTTTAAAGTCAGAAAACTGAATAGCAACACCGAATACTGTAGAAATGCACTTTGCTCAGTAATACTTGAGTTGTTGCAATATTAGATTATCCATTTGGTTGTTAGAGAAAATCCTTAACTGCAATTGATGGTAGTTGCTGTAATAGTATATTGCCTGTATTTCTACCTCTAGTAATGGGATTTATGTGCTAGATTTCAATATCCTTGAGCCTGGGCATGTGCACAAGCCTTTTTAAAAAGAAACATGGCTTGCTTGCACAAAACTGATCAGATTTGAGATATAGTTAATGCCCTTGAAGTGGTTTTTGTGGGTGTGAAACAAATGGTGAGAATTTGAATTGTTCCCTTATTATAGTATTGAAATTAAATCTACTCAATTTATCAAACCATGTTCATGCCCTGATTTTATATACTTGTATCTATCAAAAAACTTTGTGATACTTGAAAAAAAAAAAGAAAAGAAACCCCCAGCCAGCATCATCCTAAATGGAGAAAAATTAGAAGGATTCCCCATAAAGGTAAGAACCCAACAAGGCCGCCCCTTGTCACCACTCTTCAATATAGTGCTTGAAACACTGGCTAGGGCAATAGGCAAGAAAAGGAAATTAAATGAGTACTAAATGGAAAAGAGGAAGTAAAACTATCCTTTTTTGTGGACGATATGATAGTTTACCTAAAGGATGCTAAAAACTCCACCAGAAAAGTCCTAGAAACAATTAAGAGTTTCAGTAAAGTGGCAGGATACAAAATCAACCTAGAAAAATCAGTAGCCTTTCTTTACACCACCAACAAGCAACTCAAGAAGGAATACAAGGAGACCTTCCCAATCACAATAGCTTCAAAAACAATAAAATACCTAGGAACAAACCTAACTAAAACCCACAAAGATCTTCACAACAAAAATTATAAACTACTGAAGAAGGAGATTGAAGAAGACATCAGAAGATGGAAAGACCTCCCATGCTCATGGATTAGAAAAATTAATATAGTAAAAAGCTCCATTCTACCCAAACTAATATACTGATTCAACACAATTCCAACTAAAATCCCAAGGACATTCTTCACAGGCTTGGGAAAAAGTCATTAATTTCATTTGGAACAACAACAACAACAAAAAAACCCGAATAGCCAAAGCAACCCTGAGTAAAAAGAGCAATACAGGAGGGATTTCTATACCAGACATCAAACTATACCACGGGGCTATAGTCACAAAAACAGCCTGGTACTTGCACAAAAACAGACCTGTAGATGAATGGAACAAAATTGAAGATCTAAATCTGAGCACATACAATTTCAGCCACCTCATGTTTGGCAAGTCTTTTTGGCCAAAAAGACTCAATGGAGGAAAAACAGCATCTTCAGCAAATGGTGCTGGCAAAACTGGATCACCACTTTAGAAGAATAAAATTAAACCCCCTACCTCTCACCCTGTACAAAAATCAACTCCAAATGGATCAAAGACCTCAATGTGAAATCCAAGACTCTGAAGGTGATAGAAGAAAAAGTTAGCAGCAACTTACAAGACATAGGCATAGGAAAAGACTTTCTAAATCAGAGAGCACCTGCACAGGAAATAAGATCATCAGTTGACAAGTGGGACCTTATTATACTCAAAAGTTTTTGTACAGCAAAAGAAACAATAAGGGAAGTGAAGAGAAAACCCACAGATTTGGAGGAAACCTTCACTTCTGATACATCTGACAGAGCATTAAATTCCAGAGTATATAAACTACTCAAAAAACAAAGAAGTAAGAAAACACATGACTCACTCAAAAGATGGAGTAAAGAGCTGAGCAGAGACTTCACAAGAGAGGAAATAGAGATGGCTGAGAAACATCTTAAAAAGTGTTCAACATCACTAATAATTAAGGGAATGCAAATTAAATCAAAGGCTATTTTTCAAAATATATATATGAACACTTAAATATCAACAATAAGGTAATAACCCACCTACATGGAAAATGGCTCACAGTTTCTTGCATTAGTCTTTTCTGTAATATAATAAAATAATTGAGACAGGCCAATTTTATAAAGAGAATAGTTTTGTCCAATTTTGAGCCCGAAATCCCAGGCTTTGGTGAGGGTATCACGGCAAATGGTAGGGGTGTACCTTGGGGGAAAGAGGTCCTGTCTCTGTCAAGAAGCTGGAGAGATTCACCAGTGCTATAATCTCTTTTGAGGCATGTCCCCCATTTCATCCCATCTTTTGAAGTCCCATGGATTCCCGTATTATCAACTTGAGGACTAAGTTTTTCACTATACAAAACTCTGGGGGAAAAACAATGACCAAATCATGGAAGCCATTAACAGATATCACACCTGAGGTAAAGATAAGTTGCCAGTTGGAACAGGAAAAATGTTCTACCTTGATATGTTATAAGAAATGCAAATTAAAGCAGTAATGAGATGTCATTACATACCTATTGGTAGTATGATCAAAGTCTAGGACACTGAAGCACTAATTCTCGTAAGATTTATTCATTGCTGGTGTGAGCACACCAAGGTACAGCCACTTTAGAAAGACAATTAGGTGGTTTCTTATAAAATAAAATAGTCTGGGGGCTTGAAGAGATGGCCTAGCGGTTAAGAGGCCGACGGTCTTGCATAGGACAGGTTCGATCCCCAGCACCCATATGGCGGCTGAGACCGTCTGTAACTCCAATTCCAGAAGAACTCCAGTTCCAGGGGAATCGAGACCCTCTTCTGACCTCCGTGGCATTGCCACGGACCATGGGTGCCAAAAGCTACATGCAGACAGTAACATTCATACANTGAGCACATACAATTTCAGCCACCTCATGTTTGGCAAGTCTTTTTGGCCAAAAAGACTCAATGGAGGAAAAACAGCATCTTCAGCAAATGGTGCTGGCAAAACTGGATCACCACTTTAGAAGAATAAAATTAAACCCCCTACCTCTCACCCTGTACAAAAATCAACTCCAAATGGATCAAAGACCTCAATGTGAAATCCAAGAATCTGAAGGTGATAGAAGAAAAAGTTAGCAGCAACTTACAAGACATAGGCATAGGAAAAGACTTTCTAAATCAGAGAGCACCTGCACAGGAAATAAGATCATCAGTTGACAAGTGGGACCTTATTATACTCAAAAGTTTTTGTACAGCAAAAGAAACAATAAGGGAAGTGAAGAGAAAACCCACAGATTTGGAGGAAACCTTCACTTCTGATACATCTGACAGAGCATTAAATTCCAGAGTATATAAACTACTCAAAAAACAAAGAAGTAAGAAAACACATGACTCACTCAAAAGATGGAGTAAAGAGCTGAGCAGAGACTTCACAAGAGAGGAAATAGAGATGGCTGAGAAACATCTTAAAAAGTGTTCAACATCACTAATAATTAAGGGAATGCAAATTAAATCAAAGGCTATTTTTCAAAATATATATATGAACACTTAAATATCAACAATAAGGTAATAACCCACCTACATGGAAAATGGCTCACAGTTTCTTGCATTAGTCTTTTCTGTAATATAATAAAATAATTGAGACAGGCCAATTTTATAAAGAGAATAGTTTTGTCCAATTTTGAGCCCGAAATCCCAGGCTTTGGTGAGGGTATCACGGCAAATGGTAGGGGTGTACCTTGGGGGAAAGAGGTCCTGTCTCTGTCAAGAAGCTGGAGAGATTCACCAGTGCTATAATCTCTTTTGAGGCATGTCCCCCATTTCATCCCATCTTTTGAAGTCCCATGGATTCCCGTATTATCAACTTGAGGACTAAGTTTTCACTATACAAAACTCTGGGGGAAAAACAATGACCAAATCATGGAAGCCATTAACAGATATCACACCTGAGGTAAAGATAAGTTGCCAGTTGGAACAGGAAAAATGTTCTACCTTATATGTTATAAGAAATGCAAATTAAAGCAGTAATGAGATGTCATTACATACCTATTGGTAGTATGATCAAAGTCTAGGACACTGAAGCACTAATTCTCATAAGATTTATTCATTGCTGGTGTGAGCACACCAAGGTACAGCCACTTTAGAAGACAATTAGGTGGTTTCTTATAAAATAAATATGTCTGGGGCTGAAGAGATGGCCTAGCGGTTAAGAGCGCCGACGGTCTTGCATAGGACCCAGGTTCGATCCCCAGCACCCACATGGCGGCTGAGAACCGTCTGTAACTCCAATTCCAGAAGAACTCCAGTTCCAGGGGAATCCGAGACCCTCTTCTGACCTCCGTGGCATTGCACGACATGGGTGCACAAAGCTACATGCAGACAGTACATTCATACACATAAAAAATAAATTAAAAAATTTTAAAAATTAAATAAATATGTCTTTTATATAATCCAGCAGCAAAGAACCTCCTTGGTGTCTACACAAAGATGCAAATATAATGTCTACCTGTAAATGAATATTTGTAACTGTTGTATTCTTAATTTTAAAAACTTGAAAATAAACATTTGGACCTTCAGAAAGTGAATGGAAAAATTCACTGATACACCCAGACAACTGAGTGCTATTCACTGATAAAAACAAATGATACATCGAGGTAGAAAGAAAAAAAAAATTAGGAGCATATTATGAAGTGAAAGAAAGTGATCTCCAAAGGCTGTCTGCTCTAGGAGCTTCATTTTGAAAAAGGCAAGAAATGAGAGAATATATAAAAACAGTAAAAAAATAATATCAGCACACAGAGAATTTTAGGCCAGGAAAAACAATCTTTATAGAACTAAAGTAATAGAATCATGTAATTATATATTTATTGAAACTCATGAAATGTACACACCAAGAGTAAACCCTCAATGTGGACTTTGAGTGACTATGATCTGTCTTGTGGTGTTCATTAATTTTAACAAGAGTACCACTTTAGTAAGGAGATATTGGAAATGGAGAAGCTCTTCATGAATGGATACAGAGAGTTTGTGGAAACTCTAACACAGTATTGAAAACCAAAAATATAGTTTTCTTTGTGGAATTTCCTGTTATTGACATATTTTTGTAATTACAAAAAAAACCCCTAAAAGTTGTATTTATGAAGTCCTGGGAGTTTATAATTTTTAAGCAATTATTAGGCATGATCAATAATAAAGACACAACCTTTTCTTTTTTTCTTTGTCCTGTTTTAATCTTAGGGGCAAAATGAAATTATTTAAATAAGGGTTTTATTTTTTTATACCATTCTTTTTTAAAAAAATAATTTTTATTTCTCTGTGTGCCTGTATGTATATGTGTATGTACACTTGAGTGCCCTTGGAGGCCAGAAGAGAGCATTGGATTTTCTGGAGCTAGAGTTCCAGGTGGTTGGTAGCTGCCATGTGGGTGCTGGGAATTGAACCTACGTCCTCTGCAAGAGCAGCAAATTCTCTTAACCACTGAGCCATCACTCCAGCCCCCTTGATACCATTCTTAATCTCCCTTCAAGGGGTCCCACAGACATAACAGATATCCTTGGGAATTGTATTAATTCACATTGCTGTTTAATAATTTCTGCAAATGCAGTATCTTAAAAATCAAAAGTACTTATGAGCTCAAAGTTTTGTTGACTTCAAGTCCTGGGCCTTGTATATCTGAGTCTGTGCAAGATTCTGAGCCTAAAGTGATATGTTTCTTAAATTGATTATTTTTTTGGCTTTTTGAGACAGGGTCTCCCTGTAGCCCCAGCTGTCCTGGAAGTCTATGTAGACCGGACTGGCCTTGAACTCACAGAGACCCGTCTGCCTCTGCCTCCCAAGTGTTGGAATTAAAGGCGTGCACGACTATGTCCAGTGTCGGGGTTGAATTCTTATTTGAGACTCTGGAAAAAGAAATCCATGCTCAAGCTCATTCTTATAGTCAGATCTCCTTTTCCTTAGCATTCAGGAGGGAGGATTACAGTGCCCTGCTGGTGTCTGAAGAATGTTGGGTCCTTGGTGCTAAGGCTATTACAGGAAACAACTCAAGAGACATGAATCACAATAGAAATGGAAGGTTATTGAAGAAAGTGAAGTATAGACTGAAGATGGAAAAGTGGGCCACTTAAAGAGAAAGCAGGTTGTTCAGAGTAGTAGAGGATTCTTTTACTGTCTTGCCTATTTTCTCAATCTGGACCCAGAGTATTTTGAAATATGATCGATAATTCTAATAATATCTGTAAAACCTGTTGCCTCTTGTGCATATAATCACCTAGAAGTTACCTGAAATGTGAATGATGTAGTATAATGAACTTCAGATTACTCCAAGGGCTGAAGTCTAGCTGACTGAGTGTGGTTCCTCTGAATTAGGCTTACATTCAGGTTTTAAAAATTCCTTTCTTTTTGTTTGGATTTTAGTGCTGCAAGCATCTTGAATAGCCTGCCTTATCTCTATGGTTACAGGGGCAACAAACAACTTCTGCATAGTCAATTAAATCACCTTTATCTCTTACTGTAAAATGTTGCTTTTTCCATTGTTCAAATCTGGAAGATTAGTTATACTTCCATTTTTCCTTAAAGGATGAGAAACTTTGAAAACCCTGTCAGGAAGGTTATGGTAATGGCTCATCAGCAGCTACTTCCTGCTGGTAGGGGTCACACAGTCCTATGGAATCAAAGCTTTGCAATCCTTATGGGCTTTAGTATACAGATGATCTACAGATGTTAGATAATGTGCAGAAGGTGCCAATGTCAAGGATACCTGTTGTTATCTGTTTCTTTTCTATTAATTTCTTATAAACACACAACCCTTTTATTTAAGAAAAAACACATGTATTACTTTTCAGATAGATTTCTATATGACCCCAAGTGCCAATCCTATTCCTGTTAGTGCTTGATATTTTTATTTATGGAAAAACCAAATGGGGATGCCAGTTAGGTGCCATTCACTTGACCATTAGGTAGGTGAGTAATGCTATGGGAGTTTATTTTGTGTCAAAGAAATCAATAAATCTATTGAATCAAAACAACAATATTGAACAATGACCAATAAAGTAAACTAGAAGTGACTTTAAACAAATACTGCTATAGACACAAAATTGGAAGACATCTTTAGGTAATTCTAATGTCTTCTGGAAAGAGGGATGTGTTCTACTATTTCTAGATTTATTTATTTATTTATTTATTTATTTATTTATTTATTTATTTTTGGTCTTTTTGAGACAGGGTCTCTCTGGAGCCTCGGCTGTCCTGGAATTCACTTTGTAGATCAGGCTGGCCTTACTCACAAAGATCTGCCTGCCTCTGCCTCCCAAGTGCTAGGATTAAAGGTGTGCGCCACCACACCCGGCTATATTTGTAGTTTTATAGTACTATATATTGTAGTTCTAGTTCTATAGAACTTGCACAAATATTTTTTGGCTATATGTCTTTCAAATAGTTTATATTTGAAAGAAGAGACATGGACATTGTCTCTTGTTCACATTTTTATCCACAGTCTGTTTCAGGTATCTAGTAATTATGACAGGGTCTATATTAAGAAAATTAAGGACAGAAATCTCTGATGAACTATGCCAGAGGAAAGGACTAATTTAAGAATATAATACAAACTAAATTAAAAGAAACATTTTATCAATTATATTGACAAGATAAAAATGAAGTATCAAATGTCTATTCAAGTTACAGAAAAGAGATATTTAACTCACTTTGAGTCAAAATTAATAGACAATTTGAACATAATTAAGCTTATAGGGACACATTGAATAAGATAACTTTGATGACAGAAAAATATATTATAAAATTTTGTAAAAGATCCAGAAAATCATACGGGAATATTTCAAGAACCTATACTCTACCAAATTTGAAAACCTAGAAGAAAAGGATGAATATCTGAAATCCTGGGAATCATCACCAAAGCTCAACCAAGAAGAGATCCACAGCTTAAACATACCCATAATACATGAAGAAATTGAAAATGTAATAAGAAACCTCCCAACTAAGAAAAGCTGAGGCCCAGATGGTTTCACGGCAGAATTCTATAAAACATTTCAAAAAGACCTACAACCATTATTACTGAAACTGTTTAGAAGGATACAATCAGACGGAACTCTCCCAAATTCCTTCTATGAAGCCAGCATCACTCTATTACCAAAACCAGGCAAAGATACAACTAAAAAGGAGAATTATAGATCCATCTCCCTAATGAACACAGATGCCAAAATTCTAAACAGGATACTGGCAAATCGCATACAGACCCACATCAAGAAGGTCATCCATCATGACCAAGTTGGATTCATACCAGAGATGCAGGGATGGTTCAACATACGAAAATCAATAAACATCGAGAATGTTGACCTCGTTGGCCTGGAGGGGCGCCACGTTCTGCTTTACCTGAATGGCCATTTTCTTTGTGTTGGACCATGTCTCTGGCAGCTCCTAAAGAAGGCAAAGGTCAGGGAGAACTCTTCATTTCCCTTCTTAAACTCTGTGTGAAATAATCACAGACTCTCAATTAACTGTGAAAAAAAAAAGAAAATCAATAAGCATCATCAAACACATAAATGGAATGAAAGACAAAAACCACACCATCATCTCAATTGATGCTGAAAAAGCTTTTGACAAAATCCAGCATCCCTTCCTGCTTAAAGTCCTAGAAGGAATTGGATTGGAGGGATAATTCCTCAATGTAATCAAAGCCATATACAGGAAACCCATAGCCAATATCATCCTAAATCGGGAAACAAAAGAAACATTCCCTTTAAAGGTAGGAACTCAGCAAGGCTGCCCCTGTCACCACTCCTCTTCAATATAGTGCTTGAAACACTTGCTAGAGCAATAAGGCAAGAAAAGGAAATTAAAGGAGTACTAATTGGAAAAGAGGAAGTCAAGCTATCCCTATTTGCTGATGATATGATTGTTTACTTAAGGGATGCTAAAAACTCCACCAGAAAACTCCTAGAAATGATTAACAGCTTCAGCAAAGTGGCAGGATACAAAATTAACCTAAAAAAATCAATGGCCTTTCTTTACACCAAGAACAAGCAACTGGAGAAAGAATTCAAAGAGACCTTCCCACTCACAATAGCCTCAAAAACAATAAAATACCTAGGAACAAACCTAACCAAAGACACCAAAGATCTCTACAACAAAAATTTTAAACCTTTAAAGAAAGAAATTGAAGAAGACATCAGAAGATGGAAAAACCTCCCATGCTCATGGATTGGGAAAATTAACATTGTAAAAATGTCCATTTTACCAAAACTCTTGTATAGATTTAATGCAATCCCAATCAAAATCCCCAAGAGTTTCTTCACAGGCTTGGAAACAAAAGTTCTTAAATTCATTTGGAAAAACAAAAGACCCCGAATAGCCAAATCAACCCTGAGTGAAAAGAGCTACACAGGAGGGATCTCTATACCAGATTTTAAACTATACTACAGGGCTATAGTCATAAAAACAGCCTGGTACTGGCACAAAAACAGACCTGTTGACCAATGGAACAAAACCGAAGATCCAAATCTGAGCACATACAATTTCAGCCATCTCATATTTGACAAGGGGGCCAAGAAACCACAATGGAGAAAAGACAGCATCTTCAGCAAGTGGTGTTGGCAAAACTGGATCACCACTTGTAGAAGAATGAAATTAAACCCCTACCTCTCACCCTGTACAAAAGTCAACTCCAGATGGATTAAAGACCTCAACGTGAAACCCCAAACTCTGAAGGTGATAGAAGAAAAAGTTGGCAGCAGACTACAAGACATAGGCGTAGGAAAAGACTTCCTAAATCAGACAGCAGCTGCACAAGAATTAAGGTCGACAATTGACAAATGGGACCTCATCAAACTCAAAAGCTTCTGTACATCAAAAGAAACAATCAAGGAAGTGAAGAGAAATCCCACAGAGTGGGAGGAAACCTTCACTGCAGATACATC
Organism: Rhizomys pruinosus; assembly: GCA_009823505.1. NCBI lineage: Eukaryota > Metazoa > Chordata > Mammalia > Rodentia > Spalacidae > Rhizomys > Rhizomys pruinosus. The sequence goes on from VZQC01005973.1 coordinate 226,539, forward strand.
TGACAAAGCATTGATTTCCAGAATATATAAACTACTCAAAAAACAAAGAAAAAAGAAAACAAACGACCCGCTCAATAGATGGAGCAAAGAACTGAACAGAGACTTCACAAGCGAGGAATTAGAGATGTCTGAGAAACACCTCAAGAACTGCTCAACATCACTAATCATTAAGGAAATGCAAATGAAAACCACTTTAAGATATCATCTTACTCCAATAAGACTGGCTAGGATCAAGAAAACAAATGATACCAAGTGCTGGAGAGGTTGTGGGGAAAGGGGAACACTCATCCACTGCTGGTGGGAATGTAAACTCGTACAGCCACTATGGAAAGCAGTGTGGAGAACCCTTGGAAGACTTGGAATGAACTTGCCACCCGACCCAGCCATACCACTCCTGGGCATGTACCCTCAAGACTTACGCCACCACAGAGATACATGCACGGCCATGTTTATTGCAGCTCTCTTCACAATAGCAAGGAGCTGGAACCAACCTAAATGCCCCTCAATTGATGAGTGGATAGAGAAAATGTGGTACATATACACAGTGGAGTTCTATGCAGCAGCAAAGAAAGAGGACATCATGAGCTTTGCAGGAAAATGGCTGGAGCTAGAGGACATGCTGAGTGAAGTAACACAGTCCCAGAAAAACAAACGATGAATGGTATCCCTCATCTGTGGATGCTAATGCCAAGTACCTAGGTGTAACTATTTCTTGTGCACAGTCCCTTGAGCTTTTGTCCAAGGAGTTGGGAGTGATGCATATTGGAAACAATAACAACAATAAACAGTGAACTTCTGCTCAAAATAGTCAACTTCCTTATGGAGAATATTGAGAAGGACTGAGAAAGAGATGAAAAGCATGTTTGGCAGAATGCATGAGCTCTGGTGGGGTGGGGGAATTGGGGGGAACAAATAAAATAAAATAAAATAAAATTTTGTACAGAATAATTTGAAAATTATATGTAGGTAGCAAATATTGTACTTGGTTAAATAATTACAACATTGGGGATTGCCCCATACTGTTCATTTATCAATATAAACTTAAAAGACGAGTAAGTCAAGTTGAATATCAAATGTAGTTATATATGTGTGAAGGATATTTAAATACACAGGAAATTATTTAGATATGCCTAGGGAGAATTTAAGTGGCTCTCAAGATGCTTGATATAATGTTGTTTCCTTTCCTGAAGATTATGTATGATTTTGAAATGGATTTTATCTTAGGAATTTATAAAAGAATGCAAAAATAGTAAAAAGAGATATGTTATACATCCAATTTATTCTTTACTGACAATATTAAGATCTTAGTAGATATTAAATTTCATACTTTACCTAAGATTTAATTTTATAATTATCTATTTTATTTAGTATATTTTATTGTTTTTATTTTATGAGTTTGAGTATATTGTTTGTATGTGTTTATGTAATTGAACCTTGTGCAATGGCTGTGGAGGTCAGAAGAAGGCATCAGAAGAAGGAATTGGAGTTATAGACTGTTGCTAGCTACCATGTAGGTGCTGGGAACTGAACCCAAGTTCTCTAAAAGAGAAGTCAGTGATCTTAACCACTGAACAATCTCTTCAGCTCCCTGGATTTAATTTTTAATGCAATGTCTGGTTGATTTAAACTTATGTTTAATTTTTATTTAATGTCTGTGGTTTTCCAATAAAAGAAGAGTTCCATTCTGAAAGGCCTGCAGTCCATCTTCCAGGAGCAGGGGATGGCAGAGTCAGTGCACACCTGGCAGGACCATGGCTACCTAGCAACCTACACGAACAAAAATGGCAGCTTTGCCAATTTGAGAATTTATCCGCATGGATTGGTGTTACTGGACCTCAGAGTTATGACAGTGACGCACAAGGCAAACAAGAAACTGACAGACTTTTGAACAAAATAGAAGAAAAAATGAAAGAACTGAGTCAGGACAATACTGGGCGGGTGAAGCGTTTACCACCCATAGTTCGAGGAGGAGCCATCGACAGATACTGGCCCACTGCTGATGGGCGCCTGGTTGAGTATGACATAGACGAAGTAGTATACGATGAAGATTCACCGTATCAGAACATTAAGATTCTACACTCAAAGCAGTTTGGAAATATTCTCATCCTCAGTGGGGATGTTAATTTGGCAGAGAGTGACTTGGCATATACCCGGGCCATCATGGGCAGTGGCAAAGAAGATTACACTGGTAAAGATGTACTAATTCTTGGAGGCGGAGATGGGGGCATATTATGTGAAATAGTCAAACTGAAACCAAAGATGGTCACTATGGTAGAGATTGACCAAATGGTGATTGATGGATGTAAGAAGTATATGTGAAGAACATGCGGTGATGTCTTAGACAATCTTACAGGAGACTGCTATCAGGTTCTCATAGAAGACTGTATTCCAGTACTGAAAAGGTATGCCAAAGAAGGGAGAGAGTTTGATTATGTGATTAATGATTTGACAGCTGTCCCAATCTCCACATCTCCAGAAGAAGATTCCACATGGGAATTTCTTAGACTGATCCTTGACCTCTCAATGAAAGTACTGAAACAGGATGGGAAATATTTCACACAGGGCAACTGTGTCAATTTGACTGAAGCTCTATCGCTCTATGAAGAACAGCTGGGGCACCTGTATTGTCATGTGGAATTCTCAAAGGAGATTGTCTGTGTCCCTTCATACTTGGAATTGTGGGTATTCTACACTGTTTGGAAGAAGGCTAAGCCTTGAAGATGGGCATCCCCTAATATGTGCTGCGAGTCACCTTCCTGACCTCCATATGCTGAATATTCCATCACAAATGAGTTGGGCAATTGATTGTGAATTCCTTCAAGTGTTTTTCTCTTTTTAATTATTATTTTTAATTTAAAAAAGCCAATGAGAAAAATGTATATTTTGGTGATCTAAGGTGTTAATTTTTTGAAAGTCAGCTGAAGGACAATTAGACAGCACAGCAGACCGAGAAATGCACTGACCCCCCCTCCCCCCCAGAATGTGATTTTTTTTATTACTTTTTATCTCTGTGGGCTTTGTTTTTGGAGTTTAGTTTTGGGTTCAGTAGACCTACAATTTGGACATTTGGAGGAATGAACATTCTGGAGAGAAGTTCCTGATGGTGTTTCTTCCCCCCTCCCCCCCAAATTAACTTAGATAGGAAAGTTGGTGATTTGTGGAGAGTTTAAGAAAAAAACGTATTAGCAGTGCTTCAATTAAAATTACAAAAGAGAAAAAAAAAAAAAAGAAGAGTTCCTATATGAAACTAATTATCATACTGATAATACATTCTAGAAATTATTTAAAATAAGACCATTGGGAGGTTATTTCCCAACTCTGAAAATGTAAGATAAGATTTCAAGAAGCACAGTGAAAGTACCAGCTGCAAAGTAGAAGAATTGAGCAGAGCAGAGTTAGCAGTGAATGCCGGATGCTTAAAGATAAAGTAGCTGTTCAAGCCCTACTGAGTTAGAAGAATTTGAAAACCACTTCATGCTTTCTATTGAAACAGCAGGAACAATATTCCTTTGGAGGAAAGGATATCTACCATTGTGACTGAACTTGCAAATAAAGAGAAAAGGAAGTAGACACACCATTATTAAACCTAAAACTAAGTCCCAGAAGCTAAAAAAAAAATCTAGCAGAATTGTAATTCCACACTAAAATATAACTCCATATTTTCTAGAGGTGGTAAGAGAAAACAAGTTGTTCATCTCTAGCATCCAGTACACACAAACTCACTGTACAACCAGCTGTAAGAAGAAATAACTTGACTAGTGGCTGACACATTGAAATCACTGTGATAAAATATTAAGAACAAACTACAAGTATAGGCAAACATACAGATAAAGAGGTAATAAAATACAGAGATATTAAATAAACAATGTAATAGAAACTTTAAAATAAAAATGAGCAATACTTGAGGCCAAGTGAGTTGTAGGGTATTAGTAACAGATAATTGTACACAACAGAAAAATTTGTGACATTGGAAAGACACCAATATAAATGATAAAAATTTAAACACAGAAAAAATGAAAATTGAAATGAAAAGATCCACAGTACCCTGTAGGCTAGTATTAAGAACAGCATTTTCTTCACAACAGAAATGTTGAGAAAAAAATGTCAAGAATATTGAAAAGCAAAGGCTATAGCCTTTCTAAATTTGATTTTTTTAGTAAACACCCTCCCATAAGCCCCCATTGGATTTCATGCATTCTATTGAGTCGTTAGTGTCTCCTAATGTCCCCGGGTGCAAGTTCATCCCCTTGGGTCTAGTCAGCCTATCTAGAGTCACTCTCTAAAAGAAGATCGTTTATTCCTCACCAGGTAATAATCAGCTTCTTCCGGTAAGTCTGGGGCCTTGTTGCCCATTTCCACAGTTCTGTGCTAGACCATGAGATGGCTTGAGTCTTGTGCATGATGTCACCATTGCTGTAAGTTGATATAAGCAAGGTCCTAGGAGCCTTGTAAGACTTTGTTTCCATATGGTCATACTTCTCTTGGCCCATACAGTCTTTCTGCCTCCTCTTCCAAAATGGTCCCTGAATTCTGTGGTTCATTGTGTTCTGTTGTTTGAGGGAGCTTCCTTGATGAGAGTTGAGAAATGCATTAATATTCTCTCTACTCCTTGTTCCACTATTTTCCATATGTCTTGGGTGTAGAGGTTCCACTGTAGATGTGTCACATAGGGTTGAGAATCTCACAGGCAATTATTCTCTATTTGGACCAGTTGTGGAACTCTGTAATAGTCTCCATCTGTTGCAAAAGAATCTTCTTTGATAAGTGGTGACTGGCATACTTATCTGAAAATGTAAGGATCCAGAGTTAGCATATAGTAAGAAATTACATTTGTCTAGGAATGTGACAGACTTGGGGTTTCTCTAAGATCTTTGACCTCTCTGGCCATGTGTATTTTGCTATGTTTTCAGTGCCAGACATGAGTTCCTTACTACGGAACAGTCTTCACGTCCATTTAAGTAGCTGTTGATTATCCATAAGATAAAATTCCAGTACTTCACCAATATAGTTTGCTGTGCTGGCCATTATTGTGAGTATTAGGTGTCACAGCTGGGTTAGACCATTAACTGACTTTCCTTTAGAAGCTTACATAGTGCTCTCCAAAATTATGAGAGCTAGCCCTTAGGGAGGTGGCTTCTAGGTCAGTTTCAGCTCTGTTACTCTAAGTCCTGTGTCTCATGTATTTCTTTTCTTCAGCAATAAGGTCTTTTTTTTTTTTTTGTCTTTTAGAGACGGGGTCTCCCTGTAGCTCCAGCTGTCCTGGAACTCACTCTGTAGACCAGGCTGGCCTTGAACTCACAAAGATCTGCCTGGCTCTGCCTCCCAAGTGCTAAGATTAAAGGCATGCGCCACCACGCCTGGCCAGCAATAAGTTCTTAACTTTAAGTTTCTGAGAGGCAATTGTTGTGACAGTAGCCTGTGTAATTTTGGGAGTCTCTTGGACTACACTGCCCAAAACTCAAAGGGAGGCTTCTCCTGTATGGTACTGTTTCTTGTTATATAGCCTTCAGCTATACACATGAACTCAGGTAGATATATTTTGTGTGTAATTTTTCAGTAGGAATTTGAGCTTCTAATAAGGTACAGACTAGTTGAAAAGCACCCAGAGTAAAAAAAGCTACATGAATGATGCTACAGAGATCTGTCAGAGTGTCTGTTTCCTGACCTCTGCATAGAAATAAGAGGGACAGAGATTATGGGGAATTATAAAATGTTCAGGGAGGTAAGCTTTCTACCTAGATCTCTCTATGCAGTGAAAACCGCCCTAAAAATGAAAATTATACTAAGACTAAAGTAGAAGCTAAATTGGAGCATTTGTTGCTCTGAGACCCACTCTTGAAAACAAACTGAACAGTAATGAAGGAATTACTTTAGGCAGACAGGAAATAGCCTCAAAATAAAATTAATATCCACAAAAAGAAATAAAAGAATGTACAGGTAAATCATGCAGTGAGTATAAAAAGCTACCTTCATTTTTCAGTGTTTTGAAACTGTCAATGACTGCTTAATGCAAAAAATAACAATATTCTTACCTGCAGGTTAGCCCACCAGGCTCTGATGAACAGCTCCAAACACATGAGCACTGGTTAAACTTGGTATGGTATGTACTTGAGAGAGATTTGTGGGGAGGAATAGGGGGCTGGGATGAGAGTCTTCAGTATAGATGCACACATGTGTATAACAACAAATCTAAATATTAAAGTTCATTAATTTAAAATAACACAATTTCGGGGCTGGAGAGATGGCCTAGTGGTTAAAAGCGCCGACTGCTCTTGCAGAGGACTCGGGTTCCATCCCCAGCACCCACATGGTGGCTGAGAACCGTCTTTGACTCCAGTCCCAGAGGAATCTGACGCCCTCTTCTGACCTCCGCAGCATTGCATGACACGGGTGCACAGACCTACATGCAGACAGTACATTCATACACATAAAAAATAAATAAAATAAAAAAACACAATTTCTTTTTTTTTCAAGATATTTATAGTATCATTCACAAAAATAAAGTATGAATCACACAGATCCTTAGAACAGATTAGGTACAGTAACCAAAAGGAAGGATACATTTAATTATATTGAAATAAAATCCTTACATTCACATGTACAGATGTACTATTCTATGTAAATTGTGATAATGTAAGGATGAGTACTTTGACATTTTTTTTTTTTGGTCTTTTCAAGACAGGGTCTCCCTGTAGCCCCAGCTGTACTGGAACTCACTCTGTAGACCAGGCTGGCCTTGAACTCACAAAGATCCTCCTGCCTCTGCTTCCCGAGTGCTAGGATTAAAGTTGTGCGCCACCATGCCCGGCTGAGTACTTTGACTTTTAAGAGAACATTCTAAATAGGATATAATGAAAAAATAATGAAGTGATATATAATATAGTGGTGCAAATGTGTTTTACATGTTAAAATGCAGTCTTTCTTTTTCTCCTTTCAACCATCAAAAATTATGAAAGGAAGAACATGGAAACAAAGAAACAAAGAAGGGAGAAGCAAAACACCCAGAAAATAATACAGTAATTAGATGGTTCATGTATATAATTCTGTTAAATGAAGGTAAAATTAAAAAATAAAAAAATATTGGGGCTGGAGAGATGGCCTTGCGTTTAAGAGCAGCGGTGCTTTTTGCAGAGGAACCTGGGTTCGATCCCAGCCCTCACATTGCTGCTGCGAACCATCTTTAACTCTAGTTCTCAGGGACTGACACCCTCTTCTGACCTTGCAGGCATTGCAAGGCAAGATTAACATAACCTCATGCAGACAGTACTCTTACACATAAAAATTAAAATAAATAAAAGACTTTTTAAAAAAAATAAAAAGATGTTTTAAATAGAAAAAGCAAAACCCAACTTTGTGCAGTTTATAGGAGACTGTATATTTCCTATAAATACATAAACAGCTATAATCTAAAATAATGAAAAAAGACACTAAACCTAGGAAATGTGCTATTATTACATTGGTACCAAACTTGCCTGGGTAAAACTGATATTATGAAAGATAGTATGCTATGATATACCTGTCCCAAAAATTGTTTATATATATATATATATATATATATATATATATATAAAACATATTAAATAATAGAGCTTCAAAAATATAGAATAAAGATTGATAGAACTAGAGGGAAAATAGGTAACTACAAGAATATAGTTGAGGACCGCAATTTTCTTCTGCTTAAAGACTTTTCCCAGGTGTATATGATATTTTCATAGGTAGATCATGTTTTGGGATATTAAATAAATCTTAATATATTTTCCAAGTCATAATATTGAGATTTCTTTACATCAACAATGCAAATACACTATATATCACTGAAAAGGTATTTAGAAAATGCTAAAGTATTTGGAAGTTAAGTACCACGTGTCTGAATAAATAATAGAGCCAAGGAGAAACAACAGGACAATGAGAAACGATTTCTATTTGGGAGCTAGAGAACTTCCTCGGTGGATAAGAGAGCTGCCTGTTCTTCAGAGGAACTGGGTTCAGTTCCCATTACCCACATGGGAGCTAACAAACATCCTTAAATTCAACTCCAAGGGATCAAACACCCTCTTCTGGCCTCCATCACACATGTGGTGAACTTAACAAACATGGAGGCAAAACATTCATAAACATAAAATAATAAATTAATATTTTTACAGATTGATAATGAAAATATGATTTCTAGAAAGCTAATGCATATCATGAATAATAAAATTCAGTTTTAAATGTTCATAAATTTTTAAAAGAAAGGTTAAATTTATTTATCTAGTTTTTATCTTAAGAATGTAAATAGCAGAGTATAGGTTTTTGAAGTACTCTCATAAGATTGTCTAGATCTTTTTGTTGTTGTGATGTTTCCCTTTTCATCATGAATACTATTGATTTGGAGTTGTTCTTTCTTTCTTTTGGTTAACTGGGTGAGAGGTCTGTGTATTTTGTTTATCTTTTCAAAGAACCAGCTTTTGTGTGTTGTGTTGTCTTTTTCCTTCAGTTCCATGAACAATTTATTTCATTCTTTATTTCTTCCCTGACCCATTCAAGATTGTGTTGTTTAGTCTCCATGTGCTCTTGTTGCTAGTTGGGCTTATTCTGGTGTTTATATTGAACTTTACTGCACTGTGGACTGTCAACAAATGGGACTTCATCAAACTCAAAAGCTCCTGTACAGAGAAAGAGAAAGAAACAATCAAGGAAGTGAAGAGAAAACCCATAGAGTAAGAGGAAATCTTCACCAGTGATATATCTGACAGAGCATTAATGCCAAGAATACATAGACTACTCAAAAATCAAAGAAGTAAGAAAATGAATGACCTAGTCAATAGATGGAGTAAAGAGCTGAACAGAGACTTCACCAGTGAGGAAGTAAAGATGGCTGAGAAACATCTTAAAAAGTGTTCAACATCATTAATAATTAAGGAAATTGTATTAGTTTGTCTTCCATTGTTGTGACAAAACACTCTGACCGACACCAACTTGGGGAGGAAAGGGTTTATTCAGCTTACATCTCCTGGGTCACATTTCATCACTCAGAGAGCCCAAGGCAGGAACTCAGGGCAGGAACCTGGAGGCAGGAGCTGAAGCACAGGCCATGGAGGAATGTTGTTCACTGGCTTGCTACTCCTCTGACCCATGCCCAGCCTGACCTCTTATACAGTACACAACAACCTGCCCAGGGTGGCACCACCCATAGTGGGCTGGGCCCTCCTACATTGCTCAACAATCAAGACAATACTCCACAGATGTGGCCACAGGCCAATCCAATGGAGCCAATTCCCCAATTGAGGCTCCCTCAACCCAGATGTGTCAAGTTGACACTAAAGCTATCCAGCACACAAATGTAAATTAAAACCACTCTCAGATATTATCTCACTCTGATTAGACTGGCTAAGATCAAAAAAACAAAAGACACCAAATGCTGGAGAGGTTGTGGGAGTCCACTCATAACCATTATGGAAAGTAGTGTGGAGAATCCTTAAAAGACTCAAAATGAGCCTACCACCTGACCCAGTCAAACCACTCCTGGGTGTATACCCAAAACACTCATCCTACTACAAAGAAACATGCATATCCAGGTTTATTGCATCTCTCTTCACAATAGCAAAGAGCTGGAACTAACCCAAATGCCCCACAACAGATGAGTGGATGACAAAAATGTGGTACATCTACACAATGGAGTACCATTCAGCAGCAAAGAAAGATGACATCATGAACTTTGCAGGTAAATGGATGGAACTTGAAGCCTTTACGTTAAGTGAAGTAACACAGTCCCAGAAAAACAAATGGTGAATGGTTTCCTTCATTTGTGGATACTAACACCAAATCCCCAGTTGAAAGGCAAGCTGAATATCATTACTGTTATATGCTTTTTGTCTGAAAGCAACTATGTTGTTATAATATAAATCTCTTACCGGGCTCTAGAATTGACTCACCACTTATTTTCAGACTCTGTAATTACTGTACATAGGTGGAAGGTATGTATTCATATTTAAGAGTAATATAAAATTAAAGTTGGAAAATGTGAATTCCTAAACATAAAAAAAGACTGAAAGATGCAGGACATTTATGGCAGAATGCGTGATCTGGGGTGGGGTGGGGGGAAGGGAAAGGGGAATATGCCTAAATAATTGAACTGAAAAATAATGTCTGAAATACAAAAAACATCAATAAAAGCTTCATATTAAAAAAAAAAAGAATGAAAATCTCAGCCTTGGCTATGCAGAGGCAGGTAGATATCTGTATGATTCAGGTTAACCCTGGTCTACATATTGAATTCCAGTCCAGGAGAGGCTACAGGGAGACCAGGTCACAACAACAAAAAAATTACAAGGAATGTAAAATAAACATGAGTTAAATTAAATCAGATTAAGTCAATAAAGTTAAAAGATCCATTGAAACATTTATAAAATTGCTGATCCCTAGTGCCACCAATAATGAATGGGAAAAAAGTAGATAAATTAACAGTATCAGGAAAGAACAAAGTTGCTATTCTATTCTTATTGAAATGTTAAGAAAATGATACTTTAATAGCTTTTACACTGATCATTTTTAAAATAGGTTGGATCAGCAAATTTCATGAAAAATACAACCCAAGTAATAATATTAAAGAAATAAGAAATGAAAGGCTCATATTCCTTAAAGAAATGTAATTTATAATTTAAATCCTTAGTATATACAGGTGCATTAAAGTATGGACACACACATACAACATCTAGGATCACACATCTTTGCTGCTTTTGTAAAATATTTTATGTGTATTCATATATTGCCTGCATGTATATAAATGCACCTGTGTCACGCAATACCTGGGCAAATCAGAAGAGAGTGTAGGATTGCCCTAGAACTGGACTTACAGATGGTTGTCAGACACCATGTGAGAAACCAGTGCACTTAACAGCTGAGACATATCTCTAGGAGTCCAGACATCTTTGATTTTATATTATCAAATATGTAAGAAAATTGCACCATTCAAGTATAAATTTCTTAGAAAAATAAAACATATCTCACAGATATTTAAATTTAATTTTTTTTCTATATTTTCCTACATGTTTACAATGCACAATGAAAATATTCATCCCCATTACCCTCTCACATCTTCTTCCCACTACTGTGCTCCCATTACCCTCTCATATTCTCACACACTTTCTTGTTCTTCAGATCAGCCCCTTTCTTACTTTCATGTTTTATTTTTTATGTAGGTCTTGTACAGATATATTTTGAAAGAAAATGCCTTTTGTCATAGGGGCAGGATCCCATGGAGTTCAGTTATTAAATTTACGATCTAGCTAAAGACCTTGAAACTACTGATCATTCTGCCTCCACTTCCCAAGTAGTCAGATTACAGCCATATACCACCCAAAATGTTGGTAGTTCATGGCACCCAGAGGCACGTATGCTCATTTTGTGTGCCATGGTGCTAATCATAGCTACCTTCTAACTTTAATTTATATGATATAATGTATAGCCCTGATAGCAAATCCTGGTGATATTACAGAAAATACAAATTCAGGTTAACACTTTGTGTAACTATGTGCTGAACAACAACCTATACCAAGAAATCTATGAATGAATTCCAGCAATACAGAGAGAGTTTAAGCACCATGACCAGTTAAGCATTATTCAAAGAAAGCGGATTTGGTTTTCTTCCCAGTCATCAGCTGGAGTTCTTTATTTCTACCCAGACAGACATTATAGCAGGCAAGTAGAAGTTCTTCAATGGTACATGTCTGGCAGCAATGAACTACAGCAGTAGACAGGTGAGAGCAGCAGCAGGTGGCACCATCTAGCGTCACAGACCTGGTTCAGTTCTTAGATACTGAAATTCTTACCTTTACAAATACTATAGCTCTGGTCCTGCAAAGTCTGAATTCCTTAGTCCTTGCTGTCGGTGTACCCTGTAGTTTGCTGGTAGGTTTAGATATTGGGATTTCTTCCTACTTTACAATGGCCAACAATACAGCTCTTGTAAACACCTAGGGAGTTAGGATTTCTTAGCCCTTAACATCAGATAGTGTTAAAACTCGTGGTCCAGGATCTGAGATCCTTAATCCTGAAGACATGACAGCTTTCTGGAACTCTTCATGCTCTAGGGCTTGTATTGCCTCTCCTCTGGCTCCTTGTAGCCAGTTATTGTTCAATTGCAGCTCTTCATCCTCTTTTGCTCTCTCCTCCTTCTGCCTACCTCTTCCTTCTGGCTCTGGAGGCTCAAGCTGCTTAGCTCATTCTTATTTTCAAGCAGTTAACTGCCTTGATTCTTTCACAGCTTAGCCTGCCTAGTGCTTAGCTGTCATTGTCACTCTGTTGCCTCTGCCACCCACACTGACTGGTCTTAAGCAAGCTTGTGCAACCAGCTAATATAGGCAGAATAGGGGTGTTTAGGTCCATGACAACACTTGCCTCTTTAATACCCATCTGCCAGACCATTAAGGAACATGCTCCCCCTCTGGCCTAAATAGAAAGTTACTGAGTTCTCTGAGTATTCTGATAAGGAAATGCACAACACAAACTATTTTAACCTGTCCTAGCTGCATCCTCGCCTTCAGGAGCCAAAGCGATGAAGTACAATTGTGTAATTTCTCAAGGTGCCCACTGAGTCTTTCAGATGGCTAGTATAGTCTGCTTGACTGTTTGTAGTCCTTTTACTGAAGCCAGCCAAGAAAATGAGACAGATTGCTACAGCTGCCAATTAGAGAGTCAAATCACACCCCATTTTTGTTTATTTACAGGCAACTTAATATTAGAGGAACTGCACACAAAATAACTTGAAGAAATTATCATTAACACTAATTGTGATTTAATAGATCTTAATAATACTTAATGGCTCCTTGAGAACCCAGAGAGTGGTAGTTTCCCTCCTCTCTATCAGTTTGACATCTGGTAATTAATCAAAGCAAAAAAAAACCCTTATACTAACATCATATTTAATGATGATGATACTGTACGTGTCCTCCCTAAAATTAAGAATACGGCAAGGATGATACATTTTATGTACTAACTTCTGTTTGGCATTATAGTATAAGGAAATAGACACAAAAATGAACATCTAATATTCATGCCAAAAGACATTAACATAAGGAGTCATCAGAAAATGTAAATTAAAATAAAAGATTTTATGTATGAACTTGAGTTTTGAGTGAATACATTTTTAGACTTAGATATTTCTTTAATATCTTTTTAATTCTATTTTTCAGACATTACAAAGTTCCCCATCAGTTTGTAAGTCCTGAATGGAAAAAAAAAAAAACTTTCCCCAACTCTAAAAGTTGAAAAGATTTTGTTTATAAAACTTTCCTACAATATTCTTTCTGTAGCTTTTACAGTATTGCAGGTTGGGGGGGGTGTTGATTTTACCCACATCTACTCTAAGTTCCAAATTTGTTTTGTCAAAGATATGAACCATAACAGAAGCAAGTAGGAAGGTGTGGGAGAAATTTCCTTCCAGAAGATACATGGATGTGGTGACCTGCCTCTTCCACTACATGGTTCCCAGGCAAATCAAGGTGCAGACTCTCCAGCAGGGAAACTAGAGAGTTTATTTGGGGTTGCTCACAATGTGAATGAGGGGAGAATATACTTACATGGTGCCATGGGTGCCTGTTCATACTGGGCTGCTCTCACACTGGACCCTCTGCCAACATGGTGCTTGTGGCTTCCCACAGCAAGCATCACAAGCATTGCACCCATGGGTTTGGCTTTGCCCTTAGCCCCTCCCTCTAAGTAAACTAGACTCCATCATTTTAGTTCAAAGCATTTCTGATGATAAGTCCACTTCAAAAGGAGGTGTATCTTCTCCCACACTCCACCCTCACTTCTTTGGCTCTTACAATCTGTGCATGCCAACTTCTTCAGCAAGAGTTGGGGCAGGGGGCAAAAGAGAAGTAAGACAATCTATTTTTCCTCTGAAGTGAGACATCCAACTCTCAGGTCTGTCCACGTTCTGTTTTCAATGGACTGCTGCCCCATTTTAGGGATATCCTTTTTATTCCTTCTAATAAAACACAAATAACAAGAAGCACAAACATCTAAACAAACATTAACCACTAAAACAAATCATGCTATGGGCACAAACACAAATGGTCTCTTAGTTGGGGCATCACGACTCTTTAACCACAGGATGGCAATAGCTTTCTATTGGGGCCTATAATGTCCACTTCAACTAGAGGTCAACTTGGTTTGCAGTATCAGTTGTGTGTTTCCTCCCAGATTTCAGGCCATGAATTCAACTGGAATTTTTCCTGAATGCACATAAACCAGGCTGCCACCATTGCACCAGCATCTCCTTTGGCATGTAAAAGTGCAGCACATGAGGTCTGTAGGAGAACTATGGGACTATTCCTCCCTACTGATCTGCACAGCGCTCTCCAGCACTATGAAGGCCAGCTGTCCAGGAGCAGGCCAAAGTACCAGAATAGTCTCTCTTTCTCATGCTCACATCATGCCATATCTTCAGCAATAAGGTCTAGTTACTAGTTACCCATTTCTTTTTTTTCTGCATAACGTTCTTTTTCTTTTTTTTTTTAATATAATGATTTTATTGATGCTTTGTGTATTTCAAACATTATTTTTCAGTTTCAATTATTTAGGCACATTCCCCTTTCCCTTCCCCCACCCCACCCCAGATCATGCATTCTGCCATAAGTGTCCTGCATCTTTCTCTCAGTCTTTTTTTATGTTTAGGAATTCACATTTTCCTCCTTTAATTTTATATTACGCTTAAATATGAATACATACTTTCCACCCATATACAGGAGTTACAGAGTCTGAAAATAAGTGGTGGGTCAATTCTAGAGCCTGGTAAGAGATTTATATTATAACAACATAGTTGCTTTCAGATAAAAAAATATAACAGTAATGATGTTCAGCTTGCCTTTCAACTGGAGATTTAGTGTTAGTATCCACAAATGAGGGAAACCATTCACCATTTGTTTTTCTGGGACTGTGTTACTTCACTTAGCATAATGGCTTTGAGTTTCATCTGTTTACCTGCAAAGTTCATGATGTCATCTTTCTTTACTGCTGAATGGTACTCCATTGTGTAGATGTACCACGTTTTTGTCATCCACTCATCTGTTGTGGGGCATCTGTGTTGGTTCCAGCTCTTTGCTATTGTGAAGAGAGCTGCAATAAAACTGGAAGTGCATGTTTCTTTGCGGTAGGATTAGGGTTTGGGGTATATATCTAGGAGTGGTATGACTGGGTCAGGTGGTAGGCTCATTTTGAGTCTTTTAAGGATTCTCCACACTACTTTCCATAATGGTTGTACAAGTTTACATTCCCACCAGCAGTGGATGAGTGGACTCCCACAACCTCTCCAGCATTTGGTGTCTCATTTTCTTGATTTAGCCAGTCTAATCAGAATGAGATGATATCTGAGAGTGGTTTTAATTTGCATTTCCTTAATTATTAATGATGTTGAACACTTTTTAAATGTTTCTCAGCCATCTTTACTTCCTCACTGGTGAAGTCTCTGTTCAGCTCTTTACTCCATCTATTGACTAGATCATTTGTTTCCTTCTTTGTTTTTTGAGTATTCTATATATTCTTGACATTAATTCTCTGTCAGATGTATCACTGGTGAAGACTTCTTCCCACTCTGTGGGCTTTCTCTTCACTTCCTTGATTCTTTCTTTTGCTGTACAGAAACTTTTGAGTTTGATGAGGTCTCATTCATTGGCTGTTGACCTTATTTCATGTGCAGCTGCTGTCTGATTTAGAAAGTCTTTTCCTACACCTGTCTTGTAGGTTGTTACTATCAGTTTCTTATGTGCAACTAATGTTAGAGGAAATAGCCTTTGTTTTGAGGGCCTCTAGAGTCCCCCTTGCCAAAAGCTCCTGGTAGGGCAACCCAGTCTTTGTACTGAAGTCTTTATTTACCAGTGCTTTATCTAACCATAAAAGGTCTCAAGGATTCCATAATTATACTTGGTCCTGGTACCCCTTAATGACTTTACTCTTTATCTTTGTTTCTTCAAGAGTGGTTGATATCTCTCCAATAAGTCTCACACCTGTAAAACACCCATAGTTATCAATAGATATTAAATGAAACATAAATCAGGTCCAACATATCATAGAATGATTTTATCTATTTGTATGGATAATTGTCTCAGAAGGTCCATTATGGTACAACAGCATGGACAAGAGGCATTAATTCAGTTAGCTCTGTAGAATCTGTAGCAATTTTCTTAAATCCATTTGGTATCCTGGTGTTTTTACATGCAGCCTCCCTGTACCTCTTTAGGTTTAATAGACTCTAGACTCATTGGGCCTGGCTCAATCTGTTTAGCCCTGCACGGAGCCAAGGAATAATAGGTTTCTCTTTGCCTCTGCTGTATTTTCTGATTCACTGGATCAAGCAGGCTTTGGGCCTGACTCTTGGGTAGTCACAACACCTGCTCTCTTTTCCTTGACATCATCTTGCTGCTGGGGGAAGCCCCAGCTGGGCAGACTGCTCCCACCCAGAGCAAGACTCCTCTCAGCAGAGAAAGGTACTCTGTTAAACCTAGTGTGGGGGGTGGTCATTATCCAACCCTCTGGGCAGTTTTGACCCTTAATATGCTTTTTGTGAACTTTCCCTCCATGTTTAGAGCGTTCCAGAGGTTTATTTA
>VZQC01005978.1:0-24436 GCA_009823505.1 Rhizomys pruinosus
TTGGAAAAAAAAAAATCTGTAAATTCATATATGGAAATCATACTACAGGGCCATAGTCATAAAGACAAGCCTGGTACTGGCACCAAAACAGACAGTTGACCAATGGAACCAAAATGTAAGATCCAAGAGCTTATACAATTTCAGCCACCTCAGTATTTGACAAACGGGCAAAAAAAAAAACCCTCGATGGAGGAAGGATAGCACTCTTCAGTCAAATGTGCGGCAAAACTTGGACCATCCACCTGAAGAAAAGAACAAAAATTAAACCCCTAGCCTCTCACCTGTACAAAAACAACTCCAAAGGGTATCAAAGGATCTCACGTAAGCCTAAACCCGGAGGTGGATAAAAAGAAAAAATTGGCCACAGCTACAAGACATGGCGTAGGAAAAGAGATTGCTAAATCAGACAACAGCCCACCAGGAAGTAGGTAAACAGTCAACAAATGAGACCTCATAAACTCAAAAAGCTTCTGTACAGCAAAGAAACAATCCAAGGAGGTGAAGATTAAAAAATCCACAGAGTGGAGGCGGAAACTCTTTTACCATACACAACATGACAAGAGGTTGACGATCAAGGAATATATAAAACTACTCAAAAAAAAAGAGTTAGAACC
This sequence comes from Rhizomys pruinosus, assembly GCA_009823505.1. Taxonomy (NCBI): domain Eukaryota; kingdom Metazoa; phylum Chordata; class Mammalia; order Rodentia; family Spalacidae; genus Rhizomys; species Rhizomys pruinosus. The sequence continues at coordinate 615 of VZQC01005978.1, forward strand.
AGACTGACTACTCAAAGAGGAGTAAAGAGCGACAAAGACTTCACCACATGAGGAATTAAAGATGCTGAGAAACATCTAAAAAGTGTTCCAAACATCATTAATAATTTAAGGAAATGCAATTTAAACCACTCTCAGAATCATCTCACTCTCAAGTAAGGCTAGCAAGATAACAAGAAAAAAAAACAAAAGAAAACAGATGCCTTGGAGGGTGTGTGGGGAAAGGGGGAACACTCATCCACGTCTTGGGAATGTAATTGTAGCAACTACTTGGAAATCAGTGTGGAGAACCTTAAAGACTCGAAATGAGTTACCATCTGACTCAATCATACCACTCCTGGGTATATTACCCAAAGAGTCATCCTACAAGCAAAGATACATGTTCAAATCCATACGCTTATTGCAGCTCTCTTCACAATGCCAAAGAGCTGGAACCAACCCAAAATGTCCACCTCAACAACGCAGGTGATGACAAAAATGGGGTACCATCTTACACATGGATACTACTCAGTGGTGTAAAAAGAAAGATAGCATTATGAACTTTGCAGATAATGGTTGGAGCTTCGAAGCAATTATGCTGGAGTGAAGTAACAAGTCCCAGAAAAACAAATGGAGATGGTTTCCCGCTCCTCATTTGTGGATGTTACTACACCAAATCTCCCCAGACAAAAGTGCAAGCTGAATGGACATATTATGGCTATATTTCTGTTTATCGCCTGAAAGCAACTATGTTGTCTATAATGTAATCTCTCAACAGAGCTCTAGAACCACCCACCAATTTTTCAGAGCTCTGTAATTACTTGTATATAAGGGTGAGAGTATGTTCCATACTTTAGAGTAATATAAAATTAATGGGAGGAAAATTGAATTGCCGTAAAATAAAGAAAAAAAGACGTGAAGAATGGATGCAGGAAGTCTAAGGCAGAATGCATGATCTGGGATGGAGTTGGTGGTGGGTGGGGGGAAGGGAAGGGGTAATAGCCTGAACTGAATTGAAAAAATGATGAATGAAATACACAAAATTCAATCAATAAATAAAAAATAAAAAAAAAAAAAAACAAAAAATAAAAAAAGATACGGCTGGGGCAATGGTAGTGGTGCACCACCTTTAAACCCCAGCCCGGAAAGGCAGAGGCAGGCAGACTATTGTGAAGTCAAGGCAACCTGGTCATACATAGAGAAATTCCAAACACTACAGGGAGACCCCGTCCTCAAAAAAGACAAAAAAAGAAAAAACAAAGAAACAAAACATGTTACCCATCATTGAACTATCTAGGTCCAATGAAATAATTTTGGAGAACTTAGAGGATGTTCTTTCTTATATGGTTTTCATTGGTTTCCTGCTGTTTTTTTAAAAAATGACAATTTTTTTTTATTTTATTTTTTTTTATTATTAATGTACTATAACTGTGAAAGTGCACCTGTGTCATGCAATGCCCTAAGAGGTCAGAAGAAGTCATCAAATTCCCTGGAACTGGAGCTACTAGATGGTTGTTAACTGCCACATGGGTGCTGGGAATTGAACCCAGGTCCTCTGCAAAGAGTAGCTAGTACTCTTAACCTCTGAGACATTTCCCAGTCCCAGTTTGCTACATTTTAACATGGTGCTGTTAAACCATTCTGGATATATATTTTTCTTTTCACTGTATATATTTTTTTTGAATTTTGGTGCAATTTATAAATATTTTAATTGATATTTGAGACCCTCTCTTATCATGCACCTCCCCACTTAGTCACAATGCTATTATGATACTCCTGCATTTCTCCATATACATTTAAGGCCTATAGGTCAAGTTTTGTTACCCAGATGCCCCTCAGTTGTGAGTTCATCCACTGGAAACTTTCAACCTTTCTAGCATTTCTCCCTTAAAGAACAACAGATATACATTTTTAAGACCAATGGATATACATTTTGAGATATGGTTAGAAGGAAGGAAAACTTAAAATTGTCTATCAATGAAAACTCCTACCAAGCATATTGGGGGGTTGCCTGGTACCAGGGGTGAGTGGGAGTTTGAGCAGAGAACCCCTCCAGTTGATCTCATTCACACACACACACACACACAACACACACACACACACACTCCAAGGGTAGGAATGTGTAAGTAATTCCAATGTTCAGACTTCAAATTCAGAAAAATAGAAAATAAACCAAAAAATATGACAAAGAACTTTTTTCTATTTAAAAGATATAATGTTTAATACTCTTAAAAGTATTAATTCTCTGGAACATTGGGGCATTCCTTGTCCAGGGAATTATTGCTACTAAAAGATTTTAATCATAATTTTGTTTGCATTTTAAAATGAACTTTCCGGCAATAACATTAGGGGTAATTGAGCCTGAAGCCAGAGTGTCGGAGGAAGCTCCCAGCTACTGAAATGACCCCAGTAAGGACAGAAACAGTCTGTTCCTGGGCAGCAGCCCAGGCCAGAGGAATACTCTGTCAGGTCATGAGCAAAGATTCAGACACTGAACAATTCCATCACCGCAAATCCATTTGGAGCCACCTAAGGAACTATTTTGCTGTGAGCTGATTGGCCCCATGTTACCATGGCCATTAACAATCACGGTTGGTTATTTTCAATCCTGTTTTCGCCTCACACTCACTCTGTATGTCTTTGTGGAACATAAAGCCACCCATCAGTTAAGCATTGTGCAGGAGACCATGGATTTGAACTGGGAACCCGCATGGAGTCCAACAGACCAAACCATCCCAGCATTTGACCACAGCTGAGCCTTGGCTCCTGCTGCAGACTGTTAGCTGGGTCGTTGACCAAGCCATTGAGTTTTCTGTGCCCCGGTTCCCATTTTTGCAGAACTCCATCACTGGTTTCTCAGAAGTTGTGTCAGGAGTTGCCTGATCCATGAGTCGTTTGTGTTTGCATCGCTCAAGTAAGCTCTACTTGATTTAATTACGCTAAGAAATTTTTCTTCTTGGCATTTCTAATTTTTCTGTTTTTTTTTTGTTTTTTTTTTTTTTTTTTATTTATCTGACCTCATCTCTTCTGGGTTCATTTCAGAATTGGTATGAAACAACAGTAACCATGGTGAGAGGTTCAGTAGCACTCCTTCAGAAACAGGCCTGACCGTGCTGACCAGCCTTTGCTGGCTGGTGTTTCCCTCCCAGGATTCTTAGCTTGGATCTAGCCCAGTTACTCCCCCAGAGGCAGATGCCAAAATAAAAGTTGGGGTGAATAGTCTCACTGTGGGCAAAAGGAATGCCACTAGAAATGGGACGGTGTATTGTTAAGGTAATGGCCCCTGTGGGTGCCTAGAGCTTAACCATGCTTGGGGAGACTCCAGCTCCCTGCTCACGCTCTGGAGATCCCACCAAGGAAGTCCATGCCGGAAGTACTGATAAGGTGATCCCAGAAGCCACTGGCCCAGGGCGGCTCCTAGGAGGAGCAATTGCTTGGCATTTCTGGTCTACCTTGTTACGTGTAGAGAAGTGGGTCTTGGGCAGGAGAAGGTCCTCAGACAAAGACATGTCATGCCACAGAAGGCAAATTTGGTGATGCATGTTCAAGCAGTGAAGGACAAGGCTGGAGTCACAGCCATCGCTTCAGGATCTGACCGGTGCAGCGGCTGAAATCCTCAGTTGAGAGAGCTGTCATTTCCTCTCTGACTGTGGTGGAGCCCTCCCCACCTCCTCACTCCACTGCGAGCTCCCTGGTTTCTCAGTGCCTCTCTCTGTAGTGCTCCAAAGCCAAATGAGAGCAGGTGTTTTGCTCATAGCCACATCCGGACCGTCATAGCGATGGACCAGGAGAGCAAACAGTGCAACTGACCGCAACTGTACAGAGAAGTGTGGCCGGCAAGACAAAGGCTAAGACCCTGAAAACATTCCTTTTAAGGAAATAACATAAAGGGACAGCTGAGGAGGGAGCCTGGGACAGAGCGCAGAGGGGTGCCAAAACCGGAAGTCTCAAAACGAACTGCCACCCCCACCCCCACCTGCACCCAGCTAAGGCTAGCCACAGCTCCCCATTAGAGGGGCACCGGAGTGGCTTAGCGAAGCTCTGTTAGCATCCTATGCTCACCCTAGTGAACCCTTGAGAATGCCTCAGTCTTGAGCCCCAGCACTGGGTAGGCTTGATTTGTCTTCTGCCTGACAATTACCACCTTGGTTTTCAGCTCAAACAAGTCATGGTTAATATGGAGTTGTTAGTTGTAATTCCTCCTGAAACCTCCAGGAAGAGAAAAGAGTTTTTAAAAATATTCTTTTTAAATTTTTATTTATTTTTGTATGTGTATGAGTGTACTGTCTGCATGCAAGTCTGTTCACCCGTGTCGTGCAATGCCGCGGAGGTCAGAAGTGGGTGTTTGTCTTCCCCTGGAGCTGGAGATCTCCTGGAATTGGAGTTTCAGACGGTTCTCAGCCGCCATGTGGGTGCTGGGGATCGAACCCGGGTCCTCTGCAAGAGCGGTCGGCGCTCTTAACCGCTAGGCCATCTCTCCAGCCCCATTCTGATCTATTATAACAGCCATTCTGATTTCCTTAGAACAGAACAGCCATTATGATCTATTTTTTATTAATTTTTATTTATTTCTGTATGTGTACAAATGTACTGTCTGCATGCAAGTCTGTTCACCCGTGTCGTGCAATGCCGCGGAGGTCAGAAGTGGGTGTTGGATTCCCCTGGAGCTGGAGATCTCCTGGAATTGGAGTTTCAGACGGTTCTCAGCCGCCATGTGGGTGCCGGGGATCGAACCCAGGTCCTCTGCAAGAGCGGTCGGCGCTCTTAACCGCTAGGCCATCTCTCCAGCCCCATTCTGATCTATTATAACAGCCATTCTGATTTCCTTAGAACAGAACAGCCATTCAGATACAGTTAGAACATATATAACTTAATATAACCATTTTCTTGAGCCTCTTTGTAAGATACCCTTGTAATTGTTTATGTAAACATGGATAAGAAATGCTAAATGCTTTCAGTTTTTTAAATAAAATTTTACAGTGTTATGTTTCAAAAAAGTTCAACTAGGGTTTTTATTGGAGTAAGACTAAGTCTATAGACCAGGTTTGGATAGAGCTAATATTTTTGCTATGTGCAGACTTCCAGTCTGTGTACATGGTACGTCTTGAGTTTGAGTTGGTTTAGTTCAGTTTTGGTTTGGGATTTCATTGACTTCTTTCATTTGTGTCTTGTAGTTTTCCATAAATAAAGCCTATTTATGTTTTGTTAGACTTATACACCTGTCATTCATAAATTGTATTAAATTTTGTGCTTCAGTTTTTCATTACAAGTATAAAAATATCTTTGATATCAAGACTTGGCATTGTAACCTGCTGCAGTGCTGAGCCACTGAATTCTAGGAGTTTGTTTTCAGTTTTTGCATATTCCTCGTGCTTCTCTATGCCTTTCCCTCCGTGCACAGAGGCGATTTTATTTTCTTTTCTAACACGTTTGCCGTCCCCTCTTCTGATCCTCCTCTACTAGTTAGGACTTTCAGTATGACATTTAAAAAAGAATGAACACCCAGTCTTATTCCTAATTTGAGGAGAAAAACGTTATGTTACTAGTAAGTGGAGTGTTTTGTTTTGCAAGTGTTTCTCTAGTCATACACTTGTTGCAGATTTGTTTTATCAGGTTGAGGATGTTAACAGCTTGTCCTACGTCATTGAACATCTTTATGATGATTGGCTACTTCAAATGTTTTTTCCACAGTGACTGGCACAGTAGTATAATGTCTTTAAATTATTTTTATTACATTTTTAATATATATTTTGTACAAGATTATCAAATTAGACCCGTGTCCCCCACCCTATCCCCCCACCCCACCAGAGCTCAAGTATTCTGCCAAACATGCTTTTCATCTCTTTCTCAGTCTTTCTCAAAATTCTCCATGTGGAAATTGACTGTTTTGAGCAGAAGTTCACTGTTTCAGTCAGTTCTTTGATGCAGTCCTTTCTGTTGTTGTTGTTGTTTCCAATGTGTATCACTCCCAACTGCTTGGACAAAAGCTCAAGGGGCCATGCACAAGAAGTACTTACAACTAGGTAATTGGCACTAGCATCCACAGATGAGGGATGCCATTCATCATTTGTTTTTCTGGGACTGTGTTACTTCACTTAGCATGATGTCTTCTAGCTCCAGCCATTTTCCTGCAAAGCTCATGATGTCATCTTTCTTTACTGCTGCATAGAACTCCATTGTGTAGATGTACCACATTTTCTCTATCCACTCNAAAAAAAAAAAAAAAAAAAAAAAAAAAAAAAAAAAAAAAGAAAAGAATAGCTAAGACTATGTGGTCAAGATTAAGAACATTCACTCTGGAATCAAAAAGCCTGGTTTCAAATCCAGCCCAGACACTGAAATCTTCTGAACAATCCATATGATATTGACTTGGGGTGCTCATTGGTAAATCAGAGACTATAACAGTACCAGCATCAAAGGATTATCATGAGATTTTATCTGTTTTGTTTTGTAGTTGTTTTATAAGAAAGGGTTCCATGTAGCCCAGGATGGCATCAAATGCCATATGTAGTCAATGATAACCATGAACTTTTGATTCTCTGTTCTCCATCTCATAAGTGCTGAGATTCCTGGTGCTAGAGTTTGAATCCAAGTCTAGGTGCATGCCAAGCAAGCTCTCTACCAATAATACTACATTCCCTAAACCTAGTGTAGCTTTTGTTTTGTTTATTTATTTGTTTGTTTGTTTGTTTTTGTCTATTTGTTTTTTGTTTATGGAGACAGTCTCACTTGTGGCCTGGAGCAACTTACAGTTTACTATGTAGCTCAGGTTGACCCCAAAGTTGAGGCAATCCTCTTGGATCAGTCTCCTGAGTGCCAGGGTTATAGGCATGCAGTTCATGCCCATTGTTATTGCAAAAAATATCTCTCTGTACAAAACTATCACAGATGATTGGCCTGTCAAAATACCCAATAGTCAGCTCTGGTAGTGTAGGTCTGTAATCTCAGTACTTCAGAAGCTGAGACAAGAGGATTACAAGTACAAGGCCAGCATGGGTATCTTTAAAAAACCTTTCCATAAATAAAAAATATAAAGATTGGGTGGACTGATCATTCAGTAAGGGCTTGATGTACAAGCATTAGGATGTGAAGTTGGATCCCCAGCACCTACATAAAAAGTTGGGTGCAGAACTCTGGGGACACAGACAGGATGATCCCTGGAACTTGCTGACGGCTATTCTAGCTGAATTCCTGAGCTCCATGTTCAGTAGGATATTCTGTATCTCAGGACTAGTGCTACAAATGAAATCTGAGGTTCAATGACCCCACTAATGATCCAAAAATAACATGTGGACAATGTAACAGTAATTTGGCAATGTTTATTTAGATTATCTTAGCACCAACTCCTTTTTGAGCACTCATTGCTTCCAGTTGAAGGATCCTAAATTTCAGTATTATAGATTAAGGAATATATTTAATTTTAAACATAATATATGTTTTTTACATTTTATGCCTGATGCTTATAAACATAGCAATAGGGAAATTAGGTTTTTTTCAAATCTTTACATGTTATATTCACACTTCATCTCATAAGTAAATTAAAATCTATAAATTTAATCTAAAAATTAAAAAAAATTAATATGCATTATAAAGCACAACAAACCAAGAAAATGAGACAATTTTTTTTAATTTTTTATTTATGTTTTTATTTATGTGTATGAATGTACTGTCTGCATGTAGGTTTGTGCACCCACGTTGTGCAAGGCCATGGAGGTCAGAAGAGGGTGTCAGATTCCCCTGGAACTGGAGTTCTCCTGGAATTGGAGTTACAGACGGTTCTCAGCCACCATGTGGGTGTTGGGTATCAAACCCAGGTCCTCTGCAAGAGCAGTCGGTACTCTTAACCACTAGGCCATCTCTCCAGCCCCCTTCTGGTGGAGTTTTTAGCATCCTTTAAGTAAACAATCATATCATCAGCAAATAGGGATAGCTTGGCTTCCTCTTTTCCAATTAGAAATCCTTTAATTTCCTTTTCTTGCCTTATTGCTCTAGCAAGTGTTTCAAGCACTATATTGAAGAGGAGTGCTGACAGGGGGCAGCCTTGCCGAGTTCCTACCTTTAAAGGGAATGTTTCTGTCATTTCCCCATTTAGGATGATATTGGCTATGGGTTTCCTGTATATGGCTTTGATTACATTCAGGAATGATCCCTCCAATCCAATTCCCTCTAGGACTTTAAGCATGAAGGGGAGCTGGATTTTGTCAAAGGCTTTTTCAACAAATGTCTTTAAATTATTAATATGGTATACCACATTGATTTTTACTTGAAAATTGAACCATATTTCTTACATTTCCAGAATACAATTCATTTTGTCATGGTATTTTGGGTTTTTTTGTCATGGTATTTTGAATACACATACATACAAAGAGAAAGCACACCATGGGCACTGGATTTAATTTCCTAATATCTTGTTGTCATATATGTTAATGAGGAATGTTGGCCTTCAGTTTTCTTGTGTCTTCTTGGATTTACAGTGTATTCAGTAACCATACAATCAGGAACCACTTCTTCTTATTCTATTTTCTAGAAGAAATTAGGTATAATTAGTGTTATTTCTTCTTCAAACAATTGGTAGAATTTACCAGTAAAACCATCTATACCTAGAGGTTTCATTTCATCGTCATTTAACTATGAATTCACATAATTTGATACATTGATCAGGTTAAATGTGTCATCTTGGGTAAATTTGGTAATGAATGGGCTTTTGGAAAACCAATCCATCCACTTCTGTTTGTGGAATTATTTGTAGTATCTTCTTTCATCATTTTAATGTCAACACAGCAAAAATCCCCTTTTCATCTCTGCATAATTTGTTCTAGAGCCAAATTCCTTGTTCTCTTGAGCCTGTATGATTTTCTGGGATGTGGGATTCCAAGTGCCAAAACCACAAACCCAGAAACCCAGAACAAGTTGGTCACTCTCCTCTTCCCTCCGTCCCCTCTGCCTTTGTTCACCTTGCTATAGTTTATCAATATTGTTGATCTTTTCAATAACTAACTTTTTACTTTTTTATTTTCCTCTGCTTTCCACTTTCTGTTTCATTGATTTCTTCATTTATGTTAGTTTCCTTCCTTGTGACTGCCTTGCATTTATTTCTTTCCTCTTCAGTAGTTTTCCAGATAGACTTACATGGCTGATCTGAAATCTCTCATCAAATACAACTACTACTATAACTTTTCCTATGAGTGCAGCACTCTACAAATCTTAATGTGTCATATTTTTACTTTAATTCAAGCCAAAATAGTTTTAATTTTATTTGAGGCTTACTCTTTCATGCTTGGATTGCTGTAAAGGGTATTGTTTGTTTTTTCAGCTATGGAGGGCATTTGTGTTTTCTTTCTGCTATTGCTTCCATTGAGAAGAGATCATACTTATATGATTTCCATCTGTGTGTGTGTGAGTGTGTGTGTGCACGTGTATGCATGCTCATGTGAATGTGTGTGTATGTGTGTGTGTTGGATTGTTGTTATTGTTTTGAGACATCATCTCCTTATGGCCCCTAAAACTCTATGTAGACCAGCCTGGCCTTGATCTAACAGAGATCTGCCTGCTTCTGCTTCCCAAGTGCTGAGATTAAAGGCATGTGCCATGATGCCTGGCTGATTTCCATTCTTTTAAATTTGCTCATTTCAGGGCTGAAGAAATGGCTCAGTCACTAAAGAGCTTGTCACATAAGGATGAATAAGGACATGCGTTTAATCTCCAGCATCCACATGAAGTCTTACTGCTAGGGAGGCAGAGACAGGAGGATTCTGGGCTTGCTTGGCTGTCAGTCCAGCCAAATCAGTGAGCTCCAGGTTCAGTGAGAGAGAGAGAGAGGGATAGAGAAAGACAACCAACTTTAACATCTGGCCACCAGCACACACACACACACACACACACACACACACACACACCTGTGAAAACACCAGCATACTCATATGTGCACACATGAACACATACAAACACACACAAATAAGAAGCAATTTGTTTATGTAGTTATTTATTTATTTATTTATTAATGATTTAGTTATTATTGTATTTATTTATTTTGTATGGTGATGAAATGTACTGTCATGCATGCAGGTCGGTGCACCCGCCGTGTCGTGCCAATGCCGCAGAGGTCCAGAATAGGGTACCGTCGGAGCCTGGAACTGGAGTTCCCTGGAATTGGAGTTCAGACGGTTGCTTAGCTAGCCACCACTGTGGGTGCTGGGGATCGAACCCGGGTCCTCTGAAGAGCGTCGGTGATCTTAAACCGCTATGCGTCTCATCCTCCTCCAGCCCAGCAATTTTTTTAATTTGTTCATTTCTAGTCTTCTAAATTTGCAAAGATTTCTTTTATGATCCAGAACATATTCCACCTTGGTGACTATTTCAAGTGCTCTTCAAAAGTTGTCTGTGCCCCACTGCCTGCTCCTCCACTGATGGGCAATGGAACATCTGGCTAACTTCATCATCCTACAGTCTTCAGCTTCCACGCCTATAAAGTGACGGGAGTGGATTGAATCACCTCTGGGAGTTCCCTTCCATATCAACACCACCGCCACCTTTGTATGAACAAACAAAAAAGCTACTCCCTGCCTGTTTACCTGCCACCAGTCACAAAATAATTCCACTTGTCCCTCAATAGCCACGAAAGTGTGACCTATCTTTAATTACCCAGAAGGCATAGGGAGTTCGGGGATACTGCTTAGGAATAATTCCTTCCTACAAGGAGTCTCCACATAGTCCTAATATTAAAACAGGAGGCTGTGGAGCCCTGAACTCTTTCTGAACTAGAAACGTGTCCAGCATCATTGTCCTCTTGCAAGCCTTGGCCATCCAATTTCCATTCCAACCTGGGATTATACAAGTGACTGCACAGTCTCACTGGCAAATTGCCGACACTCCAGGCTTCTGCTAGATGAGAAGCCTAGTTGAACTGCTACCAGAGCTTCCAGAAGCCAGCAAACAAGCTAAAAAATGGATTACCCCCTATAGCTCTCCAAAGCAGGCAGACCTGGGTGCACCTCACTGGCTGCACTTAGTCCTGTATCTCTCCCTGGTCTGTTTCCAAGCATTGCAACAGCTTCACACACAATGAAAACTGAGGTTAACTAGAAGCAAAAATGATGGTATTTCTGAAATAAATCCTAGAGCAGTCCAGAAACAGAACACTGGAGAAAAAAAAAGATTCGCAGAAGATAGAAGATCAAAGAAGAGCCGGGGATCAGCTGGAAAGGGATGGACTTAAGGAATCCTTCTTCCCACAAAATTAACCTCAAAGGCAGGGGTATTCGTGTCTCTGTATCTCTTTACATGCTCATGATTCATTTCAAAAAAAGCACATTTCTTAAGAATTTTGGAACTGGGCTGGAGAGAGATGGCTCCATCACCTAAGAGCCCTGGCTTCTCTTGCTGAGGATCCAGGTTCTATTCCCAGCACCCACTTGGCAGCTAACAACCATCTGTAACTCCAGTTACAGGGGATCTGAAGCCCTCCTCTGACCATCTGTTGGGCATGCACACTACACGGTACCTTCCTACCTAGTGGGCAATACCTCAACAAAATAATAATAAATATTTTTAGATAATGGTTTTGGAATCAAAGGAATATTCATGTGCTGAACACCATCTAAAATCAGGAGACCTATGTTTCCCTACCAGCCTTCAGTGATAAGCTGGTAACCAGGACTCTGACTAGAGAGGGCTTGGCACAATCAGTCAGGGCCAGTAGAGGGCTGCAGCACAGTGGGGCATCAACTGAGGCAGGGTTAATGGATGGATGCAGCCAATGGAAACTGCCCACAGGAAACCAAGATGCTCTGCTCTTGAAAGAGCTTAATAGGGCTTCACATAACAATATGTTGAAGTTTGTCTTAAAAAAACCTTTTGATAGAATTATTGATAAACATGGAGAAATAAAAAGCAGGTAGGTCTGTGGACTCATCTCTTGATTCAGTAATCAAGAAAATAAATACTCTGCCACATTTCCTCATCTATGCCTGTTTTCCTACTTATTTTAAAGATAATTTGAATTTTTAATTCTCAAATGTACGTTTTTAAAGGTGAGATTCAGTGGGTGTCCCCACCAGCCTCAGACACAGCTACTTTAAGTCAGGGGTGAACTTCCACACAGATATTATTTTTCTGTTCTTTCCACTGGGCTCAAAGTGATCTTCTGTGTAGCACTTCTAAACTGGCTTCGAAAAAGGAAAATATTACATTGTATGTAGTTCTTGGGATAGTTCATTCATGAGCTGAGCTTCTCATAACATGGGAGATAAGAGACTTGATCCAGTCCAAAATTCTTTAACTTTTTTATTGTGAAAATTCTCAAAAGAGGAATAACTAGGATAGGGAGCCCAGGATACCCCAATCTAACTCCTACCTGCTTCCTGCTATTTGCATCTCTATTCCTTGTTGTTAGTCCTTCTTTCTCGTAGTCTTGGCTTTCTTTTTTTTTTTTTAAATGTTTTTTTTATTATTAATTTTATTTATTATGTATGTGTATGAAGTAAATGTCTGCATGCAATTTGTGCACCCATGTTTAATGCCTGTGGAGTTCAGAAAGAGGGTGTCGGATTCCACCTGGAACTGGAGTTCCTCCTGGAAGTGGAGTTTCCGACAGTGTTTCTGGGCGCTCTAACCGCTGGGGCCATACGCTCCAGCCCCACTCTCGTGGTCTTTCTTTAAGCAGATTCTCATTATTAAATTATTTCACTCCTAAATCCTTCCATAGCATTTTTTGTCTTTAACAGACAGGGTCTCCCTGTAAGCCCAGTTGGCCTGGAACTTACTCTGGAGACCAAGCTGGCTTTGAAAACTCACAAAGATCTGCCCTGTCCCTCTTTGCCTCCCGAGTGCTGGGATTAAAGCATGCGCCACATGCCCAGCATCAGCCATGAATTTTTAACAAAATAAACACATTATACTTTTTTTTTTCTTTTTAATATAAGATCTCCTGTATCCCAGGCTGGCTTTGAATTTGCTATGTAACTAAGGCTGACCTTGAACTCCTGATCTTCCTTCCTCTACCTCCCAAATACTACAACTATAGGCATGCACTGCCATGCCTGTCGTTAGACACTTTCTTATACAAGTGCAATGCCATTATTACAATGTGTGGTATCAACTCCCACTTTGTATTCAGATTTTCACTGTCTCAAAAATGCCTTTTTGCACCATCAGTTTGATCTCTTCTGACCACAGCAGTTGTGACTCCATATGTCGATGAGACCCTCCATGTTCTTGCCTCGCTTCCAACTTGCATTTGCTGCTCTTTCAGTCTGAAGATGTAACTCAGCCCATAGGCGACCCTGAAATCTCAAACCTGTCCTTCGGCCTGCAGATGGGATGTTCTTCCTTTGGTACAGCATCCCTCTGTCAGAGCTTCTCGTTGCATGCAGGCTTTCGGTCTGAAGCTCTAGGCCAGGTGAGTGAGCAGTCTCACATGGCTAACAAGCTCACTGGTGATGTCCATACTACTGACCCAAGGATCACAGCTTTAGTATGAGGTCATCACCCTTTCCTTTTTTTTTTTTTTTTTTTTTGAAGACAGGGTCTCCCTGTAGCCTCTTTTTTGAGAGGTGAAACTCCATATGTAACCAGGCTGGCCTGAAGTTATCACACGTGCCTCTTAGATCAATGCCATGTCTAGGTAAGGAACTATAAATAAGAATCTCTTGTAGTGGGAAACTAATCCCATACTAGAGGCAAATGGAGTTGTTCCACACGCAATGAACCGTCTCAAAAATTTCCTCACCAGGATAGAGATAGGCTGCCTGCTTCTGATGCTGGCGATCAAAATTTTGTCCACCACACCTGACCTAGCATGTACCACCTTTCATCAATCTTTATCATGCCGGTATTCGTAATAGCCCCCTCTTGGAATCAGCTCGTGTTCCCTCTAAACCAGACGATTGGACAAACCATGGAAACTACTGGGCACAGCCACGCCTATTCATTTGTACATTTGTGCTTTGTACTTGACTGGTTTCGAGTCCTAAGAAATGATAGGACACTCGTGGCGTTGTTAAGTCGATGAAAGAATATAAGAAAGGCATTGAGTAAATTGTTCGACGATTATATCACTTACAATGGTCCTCCTATGTTTGCTTTTGCTAATTCCAAAAACGACATAAACTGGCACAGCTGTGGTGAAAGATGCTTGACCAACCTTCACTCCTAGACTGAAGCCAGGATGACAAGCAGCCTTAAAACAGTAGTAAGGACCACCCCCCCAAGGCCATTGCTTTCCTTTCCTTCAAGTAAATAGAATAGTGCATCCAGCTAGACATCAATTGCCCCGTTCCTTATCCTATCTCAGAACTCAGTCTAAAGACCTCCACTAAGCAGGTATTGCAGTAAATAACTATTGGGTTGATGAGTTGTTTAATCTAGTCACTTATGAAGATCATGGGCATCACAGCCTCTTTGCATCAGATTCTCCCTCATCAGCAACCACTGCCTGCACCTGGAGGAGGCAGTATCCTCATGTGTCAGAGGAGGAAACTGGAGCTCTGGAAGTCTTCCTGCCCAGCGTAAATAATTAACAACAGGCCCTGGAGAGATGTAGGTACTCATGCAGTTAACGAGTGCCGACTGCCTTGCAGAGGACCTGGGTTGTCGAATCTTACCAGTCGATCGTCCACGTATGTGAGGCTAAGAACCGTCCTTGAATCCGTTGGGTTGTGGTCACACAGCCTTTACTCTCAGCCTTGGGCAGAGGCAGCAGGTTCGAATCTGTGAGTTCAAATCAAGGTCCACCTAGTCTACGCCAGTGATAGTTCCAGGCACAGGTTGCCGGGCTATTAGGGCAAACCCCATGCTCTCAAATAAAAAAAAAAAAGAATTAAGCATGGAGCAGACACCCACCCTCTAGTGACTATAAATTTGTGAAAAAGGTGGCTGTAGAAAGCCAGAAAGGCCTGTGCGTGCTGTACCCATTTGAGGTTAGCCTGCCATTTCTCTGTGAAAATGACTATGAACAAAGCTGAGAACACAAAGCATAGTCTTAGTGCGCAGTTTGCTACATCCGCACTACACACACACACACAGGCACCACCCACACACACACCTTCAGTTATATAGTTATAAATATAATCCAATTATTACGATATCCAGCCACTCTTCCTTTGATGTCTAAAGAGAAGAGCTTCCAAGACAACGACACTACTAGCGAGCTTCGTCTCTTCCTAGCAAAGCTCTCGAATCGCGTGATGGTGCATTGGAAGGACTCTCAAGTGACTAAAAACTTTGTTTCATATTCTTCTATGTTTTATTGCCATGTTAATTTTTCTTTTATGTGTATGAGTGTACTGTCTGCACTGCATGTAGGTTTGGTACAGCCCTGTGGAATCATTTATGTCATGTACTAAGTCAGAAGAGGGCATCAAGATTCCCCTGGACTGGATCTTTGGAATGAGACATGTTTCTGAGCCCCAGTGGGTGCCTGGGATTGACCCACTCCTCTGAAAGAAGCAGTCAGGGGCTCTAAACTGTGAGCGCATCTCTCCAGCCCCCTCGCCCTCATATTCTTTGATAATGTTTGAGAGAATAATACTCTGACAACTGTAGTCTCAGAAAAATCCCTTTGATGGGAGGTTAAGGAAGGATTGTTGTTAACTTTCATATCACCTGGCTACAATGGTAATAGGCACAGGACAACCTACTGGGCTCAGTGTGAGACTCTGCCTTCAAAAACCAAACAAACAACAAAAATCCCCCTTTGAAGAGAGTATTTCCCTGCTTTGTGGAAATTTCTGTTAGAGGCCTGTAAATGTTAATCAGAAATCCAAAGTTTGTAATCATACACAGTGGCCTCCTTATGATCAATTGACTACAACTAGTGTGTCCTCTAGGGATGAAGGGATATAATTACTCAATTATAATATTTAAAAAGTAATCTTCTGTGGTGAGCATCGGTTGGCACAAACCTTTAATCAATACTTAGGAGTGCAAAATGACAGAGCGTTCTTTTGAGTTCCAGACCACCGGCCTAAAGAGAAGGGCCCTTGTCTCAATAAATAATAAATAAATAAAATAAATAAATGTAAATAATAAATCCATGAATTTTCATCTTTCAGATTAGATTTAGCTGATGAGAACTGGCCTATCCCTCCAGTCCCGCAGCAATCAGCACAGACAGTAGGCTTGGGTGGCTTGTCCCTTACAAGAATATCACGTACTGGGGAAGGCAGAGGCAGGAGGACTGCACATTGAAGTGCCAGCCTGGGCTACAGACTGGAGAAACCTTCTCAAAACAAAACAAGCAAAAATTAGACAAAATATATGAAATCATCATCTCGTTATATCAGAAATGAAGTACAGTGTTCCCCCAAGAAACTGCGAGGCCCATACCAGCCCCAGCTTACCAACCTTAGGGACAGTACACAACCATAAGAAGTCAGGAGGAAAACACAAATAGAGGAGCAGAAGCTGCTGAGAGAGGAGTGCCAGGAGCAGCAGGGAGGAGGCACTCCGAAACAGACCGAGCTTGGACAGAGGAGGTGGCCTTTCAAGCTTGCAAGGGACCCACTGGAGAAATGAGCAATATACAGAGCACATTAAAGGAATCAGAGCAACAACCATTAAGAAGTAACTTGGCTGTCTTCCAGAAGACCTGCTAGTTCTGGCCCTAGGCACCCATGGCAGCTAAACGAGCCGCCATAACCCCATTTCTGGAGATCCAACACCTCTTCTGGGCTTCTGCCATGGCATTGGCATGACGTTCGGCACTATATTTCATACATGCAAGCAAAAATTCATACACATGACAAATAAAATTGTTTAAAATAAAAGACATAAAGATTGCATCAAGGTGTGGTGGCACACGCTTTATAATCCTAGCACTTGAAGTGAGGCCCAGAGGCAAGGGGGCGGATCTTTGTGAGTTTCAAGCGCCAGCCTGGTCTTTACAGAGTGATGTTCCTGGACAGCTGGGGCAAAAAAAAACAAGAAACTTAAGAAACCAAAAAAACAATAAAATAAAATTAAAAAGAATTTCATGCAACCCAGGAGTGGTGGTGCATTGGCATTATCAGTCCCAACAATTTGGGAAAAGGAAGCATAGTGGACCTTCGCTGTGAGAGTTTTGAGGCCCAGTCTGGTCTACAGAGCAAGTCCAGACCAGCCGAGAGCTAAAAAAAAAACAAGTAAAAAAGACCAGCTAAAAATAAAATAAAATAAAATAATTTTAAAAATGAAGCAGAAAGAAAGAAAGAGAGAAAAAGAGCATGTAGGAATTACTAGTGATACCAGACATTATTTCATAATCAATGGGAATCAATTTACTAAGTTTGGTGGTGAATGATTGGACTGTGGAGAGATGGGTCTCTGTAAGTTAACGAGTACTGTACTGTACTGCCTCCTGACCTTAGACCCAGGTGTTTAAGTTACCCAGCACCTACATGGAAAGCCTCACAGACTAGTTTAAACTCCAGTTGTCAGTGTGATTTGTGCCCTCTTTTGACCTCCACAAGCTCCTGCATATATATGGTGAACATAAACTCACCCTGGTGTGCACATATATACACAAATGATAAGTATTTTTCTTTTAAGAGTATGGTGAATGAAAATACAAGAGTAACAAAAGCCAGGCAGTGGTGCACCCCTGTAAATCCAGCATTTGGAAGGCTGAGGCAAGAAGATCACTGTTAAGTTAAAAGCCAGTCTGGAAGCTGGGCGTGGTGGCGCACGCCTTTAATCCTAGCACTCAGGAGGCAGACGCAGGTGGATCTTTGTGAGTTCAAGGCCAGCCTGGTCTACAAAGTGAGTTCCAGGACAGCTGGAGCTACAGGGAGACTCTGTCTCAAAAAGACAAAAAAAAAAAAAAGTCAGTCTGGGCTACATAGCAAAATTCCATATGTAAACAAACAAAAAAGCTTATACATCTCATAACAAAACTTCAAAAATGCATGTTAGAACTGCAAGGATAATTAAATCAATCCATAATTATATTCAGAGACATTAAAAACTCCTCTTAATTACTAATAGAAGAAATAGAGACTGAAAAACTTCAACAGCAAACCTGGCTTCAACCCTCCACCTGACAACAAAAGACATGCTTTTTTATTAAAAATTTTTTATTTATTATTTTTTATGTGTATGAGTGTTTTGTCTGCATATAGGTTGGTGCACCCGTGTTGTGCAATGCCGCGGATGTGAGAAGAGGGCATCGGATTCCCCTGGAACTGAAGTTAAAGACGGTTCTCAGCCGCCATGTGGGTGCTGGAAGTTGAGCCCGGGTTCTCTGAGAGAGCAATCGGTGCTCTTAACCACTGACCCATCTCTCCAGCCCCACGTGCTTTTTTTTTTCAAGTGCATGAGGGATGTTATCATGATGTGACCTAGAACATGACCTAAGTCTCAGTAAACTGAGGATAGAATCCTATGAAATATGATCTATTACCACAGGAAAATTAAGTTATCAATATCTCTGGAAAATCTCCCTTTTCTTTAAAATTATCTGGGATCTGAGATCTCCCAAGACCACCTGAATCATAGGTAAGAGCTGGGTGCTTCAGCCAGGTGTATTGTTTGATGGATTTCATTGTCTTTGTTGATCTTTGGCCTGATTAGCTGGTGTGGCTGTGGGGGCAGAGTTATCCTCCCAGTTGGTATAAAAGGTGGGTTTGTGTGAGTCTTGAGATCGGAGATCTCCCAAGACCACCTGAAGCACAGAACCAACCCCCTGCCAACTGGGATTACCGAAGGAAGGAGTGTCCAAGTGGATTCTTTGGAGAACTTTCAGAACAGAAAGGGAAGAGTGAGTTGGACTTCCAATAGAAAGCCTAGAGCTTAGAGAAGTCAACACTTCATAAGCAAGGAGTAAAGGAGAAAAACAAATCAATCAAACAAACAACGAAGGCATCTGAAGGAGGCAAGCAAAGCAAGCCTTCAACACAGTGAAGAGGTATTTGGGATTCACATTGGAATATAGGCAAGGAGAAGCCCATATGCCAGGGACGCAAAGAAGAGATAACATGGGAAAGGTGCAGGATAATCCCACACTAAGCTCTACCAACCCTGTGGAAGATTCCTACAGTGGGATCCCTCTGGGGATGGCCCAGGACACAGATATAAGAAGTACAATTGTGAACATACTTAAAGAAGTACAAGATTATAAAGAGCAAATCAAAGAATTAAGAAAAGAGAATGACTGGGCGTGGTGGCACATGCCTTTAATCCTAGCACTTGGGAGGCAGAGGCAGGAGGATCTTTGTGACTTCAAGGCCAGCCTAGTCTACAGAGGAAGTTCCAGGACAGCTGGTGCTATAGGGAGACCCTGTCTGGAAAAGACAAAAAAATAAAATAAAATAAANAAATGCCTTTTTGCACCATCAGTTTGATCTCTTCTGACCACAGCAGTTGTGACTCCATATGTCGATGAGACCCTCCATGTTCTTGCTCGCTTCCAGACTCTGCATTTGCTGCTCTTTCAGTCTGAAAGATGTAACTCAGCCCATAGGCGACCCTGAAATCTCAAACCTGTCCTTCGGCCTGCAGATGGGATGTTCTTCCTTTGGTACAGCATCCCTCTGTCAGAGCTTCTCGTTGCATGCAGGCTTTCGGTCTGAAGCTCTAGGCCAGGTGAGTGAGCAGTCTCACATGGCTAACAAGCTCACTGGTGATGTCCATACTACTGACCCAAGGATCACAGCTTAGTATGAGGTCATCACCCTTTCCTTTTTTTTTTTTTTTTTTTTTGAAACAGGGTCTCCCTGTAGCCTCTTTTTTTTTTTTTTGACAGGTTCTCACTATGTATACCAGGCTTGGCCCTTGTAACCTCACAGAGATACAGAGATAGGCCTGCCTCTACCTCCTGAGTTGCTGGCCGCATCAAAATTTTGTGCCACCACACCTGACTGCATTACCCCTTTCATCAATCTTACATGCCGGGTATCTCGTAATAGCCCCCTCTTTGGAATCTAGCCTCGTTCCCTCTAAACCAGACGATTGGACAAACCATGGACAACACTGTGCACTACCAACAGCCTCACATTCTGACATTTTGTGCTTTGTACGACTGGGTTTCGAGTCCTAAGATAATGATATGGTAAACCACTCGTGGCCGGTCTGTTTAAGTCTCAGACCTTGTAAAGGGAATATTCACAGAAAAAAGGGGAACATTTGGAGTAAAAATTGTATCGAAACGATTTATAATCGACTTCTTACAATAGGTCCTCCTATGTTTTGTCTTTTAAGCTAAATATCCTAAATAAAGACGAGCATAAAAACTGGCGCACAGGCTTGTCGGTGAAGAGAATGGCTTGACCCAAACCTGTCACTCCTAGACTGAGAGCCAAGGTGACAATCACTTAGAGAACAGAGTAAGGCCACCCCCGAAGGCCATTCTTTCTTCTTTCCTTCCAAGTTAAATAGCAAGTAGTGCATCCCAGCTATGTAGCACTCAAATTGCCCGTTCCTTATCCTATCTCAGAACTCAGTCTAAGACACTCCACCTAGCAGGTATTCAGTAAATAACTATTGGGTGATGAGTTGTACTAGTCACTTATACAGTCATGGTCTCACACCTCTTGCATCAGATTTCATCCCCTCATCAGCAACCACTGCCTGCACCTGGAGAGGGCCCAGTATCCTCTGTGTCAGAGGAGAACGAGCTCTGAGAGTCCCTGCCCAGCGTAAATAAATTAACAACACGTGCTGGAGAGATGTATCGGTGAACTCAGTCAGTAATCCAGGCCGACGCCTTGCAGATGGACTCTGGGTTGTCGTAATCTTACCAGTCGAGTACGTTCCACGTATGTCTCGGAGGCTAAGGAACCGTCTTTGAATGCCGCGTTGGCGCTTGGAGTCCAACACAGCCTTCTACCTAGCACTTGGCCAGAGGCACCCAGTATGGTTCCGAATCGTGAATCAGTGAAGTCAAGGTCCACCTAGTCTACAGCGCCAGTGATGTTCCAGGCAAGGTTGCCCGCTATTAGAGGGCAAACCCCTGCACTCAAATAAAAAAAAAAAAAGAAAATTATCAAGCATGGGAGCAGACGAACCCACCCTCTAGTGACTATAAATTTGTGAAAAAGGTGGCTGTAGAAAGCCAGAAAGGCCTGTGCGTGCTGTACCCATTTGAGGTTAGCCTGCCATTGTCTCTGTGAAAATGACTATGAACAAAGCTGAGAACACAAAGCATTCTTAGTGCCAGTTTGGCTACATGCGCCACTACACACACACACACACACACACACACACACCTTCAGTTATATAGTTATAAATATAATCCAATTATTACGATATCCAGCCCACTCTTCCTGATGTCTAAAGAGAAGGAGCTTTCCCAAGACAACGCGACACTACTAGCGAGCCTTACGTCTCTCCTTAGCAGACCACTCTCCGAACTCGCGTGATGGTGCATTGGAAGACCTCCAAGTGACTAAAAACATTTGCTTTCATCATTCTTCTATGTTTTATTGCCCATGTTAATTTTTCTTTTTTATGTGTATGGATGTGTACTGTCTGCATGCATGTGGTTTGTGCATGTACATACATGTGGGAATCATTTCTGTACATGTATATTATGTCAGAAGAGGGCATCAAGATTCCCCTGGAACTGGATTCTCTTGGAATTGGAGTTTCGGATGTTTCTCGGCCTCCATGTGGGTGCCTGGGAATTGAACCCAGGTCCTCTGAAAGAGCAGTCAGTGCTCTTAACTGCTGAGCCATCTCTCCAGCCCCTCGCTCATATTCTTAATGTAGAGAATAACTCTGACATGTAGTCTCAGAAAAATTCCCCTTTGATGGGAGGTTAAGGAAGGATTGTTGTAACTTTCAAATCCAGCCTGAGCTACATGGTAAGTACCAGGACACCTTGGGCTGCAGTGTGAGACTCTGCTTCAAAAACCAAACAAACAACAAAAATCCCCCTTTGAAGAGAGTATTTCCCTGCTTTGTGGAAATTTCTGTTAGAGGCCTGTAAATGTTAATCAGAAATCCAAAGTTTGTAATCATACACAGTGGCCTCCTTATGATCAATTGACTACAACTAGTGTGTCCTCTAGGGATGAAGTGGATATAATTACTCAATTATAAATTTAAAAGAATCTCTTGGTTGAGCATGGTGGCACAAACCTTTAATCCCAATACTTAGGAGGCAAAAATGGACAGATTTCTTTGAGTTCCAGACCAACCAGGGCTAGAGAATGAGGCCCTGTCTCAATAAATAAATAAATAAATAAATAAATAAATAAATAAATAAATCCCATGAATTCACTTTCAGATTAGATAGACTGATGAGAACTGGCCTATCCCTCCATCCTGCAGCAATCAGCACAGACAGTAGGGCTGGGTGGCTTGTCCCTACAAATACAGTACTGGGAAGGCAGAGGCAGGAGGACTGCACATTGAAGGCCAGCCTGGGCTACATACTTGAGAACCTGTCTCAAAACAACAGCAATAAATTAGACAAAATATATGAAATCATCATCTCGTTATATCAGAAATGAAGTACAGTGTTCCCCCAAGAAACTGCGAGGCCCATACCAGCCCCAGCTTACCAACCTGGGACAGTACACAACCCATGAGTCAGGAGGAAAACCAAATAGAAGGTAGCAGACTGCTGAAGAGGAGTGCCAGAGCGGCAGAGGAGCATCCGAAAAGACCGAGTTGGACAGAGAGGTGGCCTTCAAGCTTGGCAAGGGACCCACCTGGAGAAATGAGCAATATACAGAGCACATTAAGAATCAGAGCAACAACCATTAAGAGTACTGGCTGCTCTTCCAGAAGACCTGAGTTCTGGCCCAGCACTCACATGGCAGCTAACAACCAACCATAACCCCATTTCTAGGAGATCCAACACCTTCTTCTGGGCTCTGCAAGCATTGCATGACATGGGCGGACATACATACATGCAAGCAAAACATTCATACACATAACATAAAATTGTTTAATAAAAATAAAGATTCATCCAGGTGTGGTGGCACACGCCTTTAATCCTAGCACTTGGGAGGCAGAGGCAGGCGGATCTTTGTGAGTTCAAGGCCAGCCTGGTCTACAGAGTGAGTTCTAGGACAGCTGGGGCTACAGGGAAACCCTGTCTCAGAAAGGCCGAATAAAATAAAATAAAATAAAATAAAAAGATTCAATGCAACCCAGGAGTGGTGGTGCATGCCTTTAGTCCCAACAATTGGGAAAAAGAAGCAAGTGGACCTCTGTGAGTTTGAGGCCAGTCTGGTCTACAGAGCAAGTTCCAGACCAGCCAGAGCTATACAGTGAGACCCTAGCTAAAAAATAAAATAAAATAAAATAATTTTAAAAAAGGAAAGAAAGAAAGAAAGAAAAAATCAGAGCATTAGGAATTACTAGTGATACAGACATTATTTCATAACAATGGGGAATCAATTTACTAAGTTTGGTGGTGAATGATGGACTTGGAGAGATGGCTCAGTAGTTAAGAGTACTTACTGTACTGCTCCTGCCTAGGACCCAGGTTTAGTTACCAGCACCTACATGGAAGCTCACAGCTGTATTTAACTCCAGTTCCAGGTGATTTGATCTCCCCTGTATTGCTCTTTTCTGCTTGGGTTGTTTGGCTATTTGGGGTTATTTGTTTTTCCAAATGAAATTTAAGACTTTTTTCCCAATTCCTGTCAGGAAACTCTTGGGGATTTTTATTGGGATTGCGTTAAGTCTATACAAGAGCTTGGGTAGAAGAATGGACATTTTTACTCTATTTAATTTTCCAATCCATGAGGATTGGAGGTCTTTCCATCTTCTGATGTCTCTTCACCCTCTTCAATTTTTTCTTTAAGGGTTGTTTTAAAATTTTTTTTTTTTTTTTTTTTGGGTTGTAGAGATCTTTGGTTGTTCTTTGGTTAGGTTTGTTTCTATGTATTTTATTGTTTGAGGCTATTTGTGAGTGGGAAAGT
>VZQC01005978.1:32734-52612 GCA_009823505.1 Rhizomys pruinosus
CTCTATACCAGACTTCAAACTATACTACAGGGCTATAGTCATAAAAACAGCCTGGTACTGGCACAAAAACAGACCTGTTGACCAATGGAACAAAACTGAAGATCCAAACTTGAGCACATACAATTTCAGCCATCTCATATTTGACAAGGGGGCCAAGAAGACGCAATGGAGGAAAGACAGCATCTTCAGCAAGTGGTGTTGGCAAAACTGGATCATCACTTGTAGAAGAATGAAATTAAACCCCTACCTCTCGCCCTGTACAAAAGTCAACTCCAGATGGCTCAAAGACCTCAATGTGAAACCCCAAACTCTGAAGGTGATAGAAGAAAAAGTTGGCAGTAGCCTATAAGACATAGGCTTAGGAAAAGAATTCCTAAATCAGACAGCAGCTGCACAAGAATTAAGGTCGACAATTGACATATGGGACCTCGTTAAACTCAAAAGCTTCTGTATATCAAAAGAAACAGTCAAGGAAGTGAAGAGAAAACCTGTAGAGTGGGAGGAAACCTTCACTGCAGAAACATCTGACAAAGCATTGATTTCCAGAATATATAAACTACTCAAAAAAACAAAGAAGAAAGAAAACAAATGACCCACTCAATAGATGGAACAAAGACCTGAACAGAGACTTCACAAGTGAGGAATTAGAGATGGCTGAGAAATATCTTAAGAAGTGTTCAACATCACTAATCATTAAGGAAATACAAATCGAAACCACTTTAAGATATCATCTTACTCCAATAAAACTGGCTAGGATCAAGAAAACAAATGATACTAAGTGCTGGAGATGTTGTGGGGAAAGAGGAACACTCATCCACTGTTGGCGGGAATGTAAACTGGTACAGCCACTATGGAAATCAGTGTGGAGAACCCTTGGAAGACTTGGAATGAACTTGCCACCCGACCCAGCCATACCACTCCTGGGCATATACCCACAAGACTCACCTCACCACAGAGATACATGCACAGCCATGTTTATTTCAGCTCTCTTCACAATAGCAAGGAGCTGGAACCAACCCAGATGCCCCTCAACTGATGAGTGAATAGAGAAAATGTGGTACATCTACACAATGGAGCTCTATGCAGCAGTAAAGAAAGATTACATCATGAGCTTTGCAGGTAAATGGCTGGAGCTAGAAGATATCATACTGAGTGAAGTAATATAGTCCCAGAAAAACAAACGATGAGTAGTATCCCTCATCTGTGGATGCTAGTGCCAGTTACCTAGTTGTATTTCTTATGCACGGCCCCTTGAGCTTTTGTCCAAGTAGTTGGGAATGATGCATATTGGAAACAACAACAACAACAACAGAAAGGACTGCATCAAAGAACTGACTGAAATGGTGAACTTCTGCTTAAAACAGTCAACTTCCACATGGAGAATTTTGAGAAAGACTGAGAAAGAAATGAAAAGCATGTTTTGCAGAATCCATGAGCTCTGGTGGGGTGGGGGGGTAGGGTGGGGGACAGCGGTCTAGATTTGATTAGTAACATAATCTTATACAAAAATATATACTAAAAAATAAAAATAAATAAAAACAAAAAATGGAAAAAAATAAAATTATCTAATATATTTTGAAATAATTCATGAGTCAGAGAAGAAACCAAAAGGGAATTAAGAAGCACTTTGAACTGATCAAAAATTGAAAACACAACCGATCAAAATGTACTAACACTACAATAGTATTCTTTAGGGGCCTTCATAGCTTTAAATACCTAAAGTAGGAAAAACTGGATGTGGTATCATACTGATGACCTCCATTTAGCCATTGTGAAAAAAAAAAAGAAGAGCAAGTTAAACCCAATATAAACAGAATAATTGAAATAATAAAGAGTAAAGCAAAATGTCAGTGAGGACAGAAACAGCAAAACTAAGAGCCAGTTGTTCTACAGCCATTAAACAGATAACAGGGATTTAGTTATATGATAATCACTTGACAATATGGATAAAATATCAAATATCACTCAAGAATAAATAAATACCTCCATCTATGAGAGAACTTGACTTTAGTTTAAAAAAAATAACTTTCCCATTTAACACAGTCTTCATGCGGGGTGTAGTGGCACATGCCTTTAATCCCAGCACTCAGGAGGCAGAGGCAGGCAGATCTCTGAGTTCAAGGCCAGCCCAGTCTACAGAGTGAGCTCCAGGCCAGCTGGGATTAAAGGAAGATCCTGTCTCAAAAATACTCCCCCCCAAAAAAGAAAAAAATGAAAAAAAAAAGTCTTCAGAAGCCAGGTATGATGGCACATGCCTTTAATGCCAGCACTCAGGTGGCAAAGACAGGTGGCTCTCTGTCATTCCCAGGCCAGCCTGGTCTACATAATCAATTTACTATGTAGCTGGGGCTACATAGTAAGACCCTGTCTCAAACAAACAAACAAAGTTTCCATTCCCATTAAATATTTAAGGGAGAAGTAATATCAAGGCTATACAACCTTCTTTAGAAAACTGAAAAGTGGCAACTGAAAGGTTGACCCGTCTGAACATTGAAAGGAAGAAAAGCCTCAGATTGCCATAAACATCGAACCCTTCTGTGGATCCTACATGTAACAACTATTTATAATGAGTCCTAATGAAACTTATACCTTCTAGGTGCCACAAAGGTTTTGATGTGAGAGACTTTCTTGCCTTTTCTGAATGATTTTTCATGTCGTGAGGTCTATTGTAAGGAAATAAACTGGTGGAGTTTGTTAGGGCAGTCCAGACGAGAAAGATTATTTTTACCAAATCGACCTAGAGTGGAATGTTATATAAATGTTTCCATAAACTTATAATATGTTCTATGGGTGTATAAAAACTTATCTAAAATTTTATTAAGGCCTAGGTTTTAAATATGGCCATCTGATGAGTTGCACAATTAACATTGTATCATTTGATCAGTTGTCATACGCTTTCTTATTATTTTTTTTTTAATTGTATGCTATTTGTGTATTATCTAGAACTTATTTTTCCAATTCATTAGATCAAAGTTACATTTTCTCCATTTTATCCTTTACTCTCTTCATTTTCTACATCCCATTAAGACTAAATCTCTCTACACTCGAACATTATGAGCAACACTCATGTAGCAGCCAGGATCACTGTACATAACTTCTAGCAAACTGATCTTTTGCACTTTCTGTTTTGTTTTCTGGTTTTTATATTTTTTGCTCTGTTTTTAGAGGGTAGTAGAGGTGATACATCCAGGTCTCAGAGTACAAGCATCATTCCCGAGTATGTTGGCAACAGATCTACAGGCTGTTAGTGTACAAATATCACAGCCCACATCCAGATATTGGGGGGTGACATGTTGTTTGTATTCATAAAATCATAGTTATCACAAATACGAAGTGTTCCAGACTATCATTCAGACTTGTAGTTTACAACATCTAACACACCAGCCATATGCGAGCCTCTGTTTACAATCTTAGAAGAACAAATAATTACACACAACAATCATAACCTTTGTTTGACAATAGATTATTCTGTAGTGGTTTGTATTATTCACAGACCCAGCCGTAACTGTCCCGGCGCTGCTCAATGCGATCCTTTCCATATATCTTAGCCGCAAGGCGTTGTTCCCGTAGGCTTAGAAAAGGGGCACAGGTGGATGAGAGTAAAAACAGTCCACTCTCTCTGGAGCTGTTGACTTGGACTCTGGCAATTCTGGCTGTTTCCTTTCATGGGCTGACGAGTTTTGTCCAGGGGGTAACCTTTCGATCCTACTAATGAAGCACAAGCAGTTAGATATATGAGGCTATTGTACGCACTAATAGTTATGGTAGGTTTACTTTGGATAGACACATGTTTGGATGATATGTTAATCCATGAATTACATTTTCCCCCTGTTAACTATGAGGGTCTTACTGTGGCTTATAACATTCTAACCTGTAAAGGATGTAAGCTTGCGGCATCAGCCATGGGTTATTTCTCACAAGGAGAGAGCAATAGCCAATTAGATTTGGGATATACAGGCACATGGCTGCCTCCACTGCACAGTATTTCTAGGCAGGTGAGTATGTATTGCTGGTGCTGACGGTGGTAGTCTTGCTTGACTCAAGGGAGACCCGTATTTGCTTTATTGGTTTAGTGGCCTTTGGTAACACTCTCTGGCATTCCAGAGGCCATCTGTTACCACTTGCATGTGCGGTCTCAATACATCCCTCCCTAGTTAACGTCAGGTCTTCAGCAGCAGGTCTTATCGCCTCTCCTCCTGCAGGTACCCAACTTAGGGGCAGGAGTCTTACCTTTTGTGGGGCCTTGGATCCCTGGCCACATCACCCTGGTCAGAACAATCCATTGCTGATGTCAGAGCTCCTGCATTACTATACTTTGCCTAAGTGCCTAGGCTAAGGACTTTAGTATTATATTTTGGTTCTGACAACGTATAATTTTTTCACAGTTCTTCTGTCTATTAGTCAATTAAAGAGGCATTATTATACTCATTTTATAAGAGTTTAAACCTCTATAATAGTGTCTCCATTTACAGTTGGAGAAACGACTCCTCATCGTCATATTTCTCTTGTCTATGGGGGGGGAGGCAACNGGAAAACCTCCTATGCTCATGGGATGGAAAAATTAATATAGTAAAAATGTCCATATAACCCAAATTAATTTACAGATTCAATGCATCCCAATTAAAACCCCCCAGACTTTCTTCACATCCATGGAAAAAAAATCCTTAAATTCATATGGAAAAACAAAAGACCCAGTAGCCAAAGTAAAGCAACCCGGAGTGAAAGGAGCAAACAAGGGGGATCTCTATACCATAGTTTCAAACTATCTATAGGGCTATAGTCATAAAAAGAGCTTGTTACGGGCAACAACAACAGACCTGTAGGACCAAGGACAAAACTGAAGTCCAAACTTGAACTCATACAAATTCAGGCCTCATATTTTGATAAGGGGGCCAAGAAGTCTCAATGGAGGAAAGAAAGCATCCTTTCTTCAGCAAGTGGTCTTGGTTGGGCAAACTGAATCATCACTTGTAGAAGAATGAAATTAACCCCGTACCTCGCACCCTGTAAAAAAATCAACTCCGGGCTGGAGAGATAGCTCGTGGTTAAGAGCGCCGATTGCTCTTCAGAGGACCCAGGTTTCCATTCCCCAGCACCCATGTGGCAGCTGAGAACCATTTTTTTAAACACCAGTTCAGGGAATCCGACACTCTCTTCTGACCTCCTAGGCTTTGCACAACCGGTGCACTCAACCTAAATGCAGACAGTTACATCAAACACATAAAAATAAATAAAAATTAAAATAAAAAAACAAAACCTTGGTTAATCTTGGCTGTGTGGCCCCCCCCCCCCACCCCCAAACAACAAAGCCCCCCCACCCCAACCCCCCCCACCAAACCCCAAAACACCCACCCCCAACACCCCCCCCACCCCCACACCCCAAACCCCCCCCCCCAAACCACCAACAAAACCACCCACCCCCACCAACCACCACACCCACCACCCCACCCCCCAAACCACCCCACCCACCCACAAACAACCCCCCCCACACCCACCAAACCCAAACCAACACCCCCAACAACAAACCCCCCACCACACCCCCCACCCCACGCACCCCACCCCACAACCCACCACCCCCACCACCCCAAACCCCCAAACCCCCCCAACCAAACCACCGCCCCACCCCCCCAATTTTTTTTTTTTTTTTTTTTTTTTTTTTTTTTTTTTTTTTTTTTTTTTTTTTTTTTTTTTTTTTTGGTTGTTGGTTTGTTTTGGTTTTGGTGGTTGGGGGGTGTTTTATGTTATTTGTTTTTGTGGTGGTTTGGTTTTTTGGTTTTTGGTTGTGGGATTTGTGTTGGTGTGTTTGTTTTTGGGTGTGTGTTTGTGGTTTGTAAAAAAAAAAAAAAAAGAAAAACAAGAAGAAAAAAAAAAAAAAAAAAAAAAAAAAAAAACAAAAAAAGAAAGAAAAAAAAAAAAAAAAAAAAAAAAAAAAAAAAAAAAAAAAAAAAAAAACAAGGGGTGGTTTACACACCCCAACCCCCAACCCCCCACCATCCACACCCCCCCACCACCCCCCACCCACACCACAAAACACACCCAACCAACCCCCCCACCCCCCCCCAAACAAAAAAATTTGTTTTTTTTTTTGTTTATGGTTTTTTTTTTCATTTCAAATAAATTATTTTTATTATTAAAATATAAATAAAATTAAATTAAAATAATAATTAAGAGTAATCAGTAAGGCCTAAAAAAATTGTACTTCAGATAGAAAACTTTGATATCTTAGTAAAAAGACAGAAAAAAAGAACACTGTTTTTTTTTTTTTTTTTTTTTTTTTTTTTTTTTTTTTTTTATTTATGTTTTCTGTTTTTTCATTCTTCAAAGACATGATACACATCTTTTTAACCCTCCAATATGGACCCTAAGAGTTCATGTTTTTCTCCAAAACCGCCAATTCTTCGATGCCATGTGGTGGCTGAGATATCCAGTTTGTGGCCTGAGCAGCTACTGGGATTTCAGCCTCTGCAGAGTATAGACTGCGCATTGTTGGATTACCAGGCTTGTTCTGGAAGAAAAGAACAAAGGCCAGTACAGGAAGATCAAGACAGGAATCGTGCTTACTGGACCTCATTTGGGTAACCCAATGGGGGGGAAGACCCCAGTGTGGAGCAAAAGTGAAGGATTAATGGCTGTTTGGGCTTGTCAAGGAGGAGCCTTCCAAACACTTCCTTAAGGAAAACAAGGCATCTTATTACAACAAAGAAAGAAAACTTCCCGCCAATTCCGTGCTAGTTTATATATATAATATATATATCAATGCTGCTCTCAGCCTTGATCTCTATCCCTACACTCATATATATACAGTACAGAGATAGTATATAAAATATGTAATAATATAAAAAAAAAAAAAGCTAATTGCATTTAAACTCTTTATATTGTATATATATATACAATATCTATCCTTGTAATTGTTAACTATATATTGTAATATATATCATGTAGTGTCTCATAGCGATATATACATCTCTCTCTTTGTTGGTCTCTCTAATTTATCTCGCTGGAAATGGTATATATATCAATATATACATTGTATATATGTATAGATATATGATATATAGAGTATATATATATATCTCTATATAAAGACAAGTTGAGAGAGAACGAACACCAAAAGACTGGCAAAAACAGACTGAAACAGCACAGTTCTCCCCAAAACAATAAGCTTCTGCTTTGAAAAACAATAAACAAACAAACAAACCCTCTGGAAAGCCTCAGAAAAAGATGCAAGGCATGTATGGCAGAGTGCAGGAACTCAGGCAGGGACATGGAAAGGAAGTAACTATAAATTAGACATTGAGAAATGATGTATGATGTATGGAAAAAGTTTAATAACCATAAAAAATAAATTAACAAAAAATAAAAAGAATGTTGCTTAATTGTTGAGATTTGGGGCTTTCTATAGATGACGTTCTAGTTTGTTTTATGTTGCTGTGATAAACACCATGGCCTAAAGCAACTTTATCTGGCATAAACTTCCAGGTCAAAATCCATCATCACTAGAGAAGTCAGGGTAGGAGCTCAAAGCAGAACCTGGAGGCAGGAAGTCCGTGAGGAAACTGTTTACTGGCTTGTTCCTCTGGCTCATGATATCTAAACCTTTCTTTCCTTTTGGTCTTTTTGATACAGGGTCTCCTTGTAAGCCCCAGCTGGTCCTGGAACTCATGTAGAACCAGCTGGCCTTGAACTCACAGACATCCAACTGCCTTCTGCCTCCCAAGTACTGGTAGTAAAGGTGTCCCACCACGCCTGGCCGGGTTAGCTACCTTTTGTTTTTAAATTTTATTTATTTTTGTATATGTGAAATGTACTGTCGGCATGCAAGTTGTGCACGATGTCGTGCAATGCCACGGAGGTCGAAGAGTGTGTCGCATTCCCCGGGAACTGGAGTTCGCTCCTGGAATGGGAGTTTCAGATGTTCTCGGCCGCCATGTGGTTTGCTGGGGATCGAACCCCCAGGTCCTCGGGTAAGAGCAGCCGGCGCTCTCAACTGCTAGGCCTCTCTCCAACCCGTGCTACCTTTTTTAAAGAGCCCTGGACCATCTGCCTGGGGAATGGTGATGCCCCCAGTGGACTGGGCCCCATCAATTAAATAATCAAAGCAGTCCCTTTCAGACAGGCCCACAGACCCACTCAACCTAGGCAGTTCCTTCACTGACAACAGATGTTGACTGGTGAGTTTCTGTCAACTTGACACTGGAGAGCTGAATAGGTTCCTCCAATCATATAGCCTGTGGTCATGTTGTGAGGCATTTTTAGTAGACTTTATATGCTTGGATGTATGTGGGAGGGGCCCAGTCACATTCTGGGCATTAACAACCGTGGGGAGTAGGCGGCTGAATAGGAAAGGCACTGAGGCAAAAACCAGGGAAAGCACACCCAGAAGCCTTGTTCTACCAGGTCTCTGCTCATGTCCCGGTGCTGCTGGGGTCCTGCTTGAGTTTCTGCTTTGGCTTCCCTCAGCGATGGACTTTAAGCCGTAAGCCAAATCAATTCCTTTCCTTTCCTCCCAAGTCACTTTTTGGTTAGCAGTGAGCTAACGGACAGATGTCTTACTGATTTCTGTAATACAGTGCAGTTGAGAAATTTGTTCTACATGATTTTAATGTTTTAAAATCTTAGAATTATATGACACAGTCTACGGTCTTTTTTTGAGGCTAAGCCCTGTGCACCTGGGAACAAAGCCTGACATTCTTAGTGCCGTGTTCAATATGTGTTAATTAAGCTGAGTTGTTTGATCATGTTCATTTCTTCATTTATATTCTTACGATTTAAAATTTTAACGTGTTTCTAACCATCGAAAGAGTAGCGTTAAAGTTTTCCAATATAGGAATGATTGAATTGTCTTTCTTTTTTTGTTTCTGTCAAATTTGCCTCCTCATTTTGAAAAAACTGTACTTATGGTCTTATGATGTACATAATAATTTAGAATTATTATGTCTTCTTGAGGGACTGACCCTTTTATTGCTGTGAAGTGTCCTTCTTTATCATTGGTCACACCCCCTATGATTTTTCTCCCTCCAATTAGTACAAAGGTCAACATAACTGATTTTCCTTATAGTCTTCTGATTGTGAGGGAACATAAACTAATGGGGTCTTCACGAATGGTACCTGCTCTTTTCCTGAGATGTAGACAGTTGAAAGAGGAAGCTGGATCAGAACTCAGTTGTAGACATGTTGTTTGAGATGTTTAGGAATCATGTAAGTGCAAATGGTAATGACTTCCAGTCTTTTCTAAATGTCAAGCATGGTTCCAAATACTTTGCCTGCATGAACAGATTCAATTCTTGAACTGCCCTGTGAGGTGTGCACCATCATTGTTCTCTTTTATGATGAGAAGCTGAGACTGAGGGGTGAAATCCCCTGCAGAGGTGATGAAGAAGACAGGTTGAACATGACCCCAGATAGTGAGGCTTGGCTGAGGCGCTGTGAGTATATGGAGATCAAAATCCGCAGTCTTACTGGTATACTTGCCTGCTTAGATCTTTTAGTATCACAGTTGTTAGTGTAAAGAGCACAAAACCTAACTCCTGTTCACCTCCTCAGCCCTTTTTGAGGAACTTTCTCCTGTGGTCTACTTCAAACATGATACTAATCTCCAAGAATTTACCTCCAAGAAAATGATGCATACTATACCCCAAGCTAGAAACTGCCTTCTCTTCTTGCTTTATTTCCTCATCTTTTCAGCTCAAATACTGCCTTCCTGATGGCACCCTGTGCTGTGGCTTGGGGTGTCCAATCTGATCTCAGGATGGTGGCGCTCCCTCCAGACGTGGATTGTACTTTCTCCTCTTCTAATTTTTTTTAAAATTACTTCTTTATTTTTTTTTTTCATTTAGGTATTAATTTTAATTTTTATTTTTTTGGTCTTTCAAGACAGGTGGTCCCCCCTGTAGCCCCCAGCTGTCCTGAACTCACGCTGTAGACCAGGCTGGCCTTGAACTCACAAAGATTACCGCCTGCCTCTGCTCCCAAGTGCTAGATTAAAGGGATGCGGCCACCGAAACCATGTAGGAGGCACATTTTTTTTTCATTATAACAATAAGTAATCGTTTATGAGTACAAGCAAGTCCAACATGTAAGACCATTTTGCAAGCAGTTGTAGCCAAACCCACACAACCCATAGGTCCCACCATCCAGTCTGGGGGGGACTTGTATGTTCAATCAAGTGATCAATGAGTGTCCAGACTATATTGTCTGTAGTTTCACATTCACCCCAAATTCGCAGCCCCTTACCAGTTCCTAATCTACCACTGGCCCCCCCCATCTCGCGAGATTGTTCCCCAGGGATAGAAAAGGTGGCAACAGGTGGGGGGAACGAGAAGCAAAAAAAAAAACAATCTTCTTTCTCTACGGAGCGGTTGTTCTGGCACTCTGTCAATTATCTGGCTGTTTCCTTTCATGGGCTGAACAGTATTGTTGTCCATAGGAATAATTTCAATCCTACTAATGAATCACACATAGATATAATAGGATTTAAACAGTACTAATTGTGTATGGTGAGTTAAACTTTGGTATCAGACAACAGAGGTTTGTTGGGTATGTTATCCATGAATTATTTTTTTTTTTGGTAACTATAGCAGATCTTACTGTGGCTTAAGAACTCTCCTAAAATCACTGAGAGGATGTAAGCTGTGGCATCAGCGGGGGCCATTCCTGCCAAGGAGAGGCTAATAGCCAATTCAGATTTTTGGGATATACACATATGGCTGCCCTTGCTGCATAGTAATTTCCAGCAGTTGAGGTGTAGCTGAAAAAGAACAGCCCTAGACTACATACAAATGTACGCACACATGTGTGGTGTGTCATAATAGTGCATAGTATCTTGCACATTTGGGTTGTGTGCGTGGTGGTACAAGACATGTGGAGGCCAGTGGTTGATGTTGGTGTTACCCACTTTTGTCTCCTACCTTACTTTTTGAGAGTCTTCCATTGAGTCCAGAGCTCACTAATTGGATAGACTGGCTGGTCTGTGAGGACTCTGAGGGAGCACCTGTCCGCTGCCCTGTCCCCTAGTAAGCCAGGTTAAGTGGTGTATACCCCATCCTAGCCTTTTTTTTCATGGACGGGGGATGCGAACCCAGGTCCACCTGCTTACAGACCGAGCCATGTACCCAGCCCAGATGCACATCCTGGAATCCGAGGTGTTTTCTTCTTTGTAAGCTCCTGGCTTAAGATTTTGGGTGTCCCATAAACAAAGTCCCCAGGGCCTTTATTGGACTCATACTGAGGATTTCATTCACTACCCCCCAAATTAAGTCATTGTTCTTTTGGGATCAAACCTGGGAGATGAGGTTTCTGGAAACTTTTGCTTCATAAAATTATGAAAGGTCTGGGATTTTTTACTTCATAGATTCCAATGTCACCTGGCACCTAAGAATGCAAGGTTGTGTGTATTTATGAGGAAAAGAAATGGCTCAAAGCTTTAAATAGCCTTCCCCCCCAGGTTCCATATGAATTTGATTTAACCAAGAAAAGAGAGCACTGGGAATATATTTAAAGAAAGATGTGATAGTATAAAATGGAGCACCAGCAATCCCGTTGTGCCCCAGAGTAAAAAATTTGTTCTTGAGAGTCCCTGCCATTTCTTAGAGACACTTATTTATTGTGGACACAAGCAGTTGCCTTTTTTAGACTTCGAAAACCACCTGGGGCTGGGAGATGGGGCGGAGCTGAAGGAGAGAACAAGATGAGGTGGTTTTGAAAGTATATGTGCTTGTTTGTTTCGGTTCTGTGTGAGTTAGTAAATAATTGTCTACCCATATTGGTGAGAACAGCTTCCATGAGCAGGAAGAGAGAAAAAATATGGAGGATCTAAGCCAGGGGGATCCTTACAGGGATGGGATGAGAGCCCAAGGACCAGGGAAGCAGGAGACATGGGGTAAGAGAGCACTCAATCTCCTGCTTCGACATGTGAAGCACCAGGCTTACAGACGTGAACTAGTTGTGCTGACATAAATGTTTGATTTTACAGTGTTTTTCTGTTTCTTTTTCACAAGCTTAATAAGGCAAATTACATTGTTTGACTTTCAATGTTTAGCCAAACTTCCATTCATGAGATGAATTCCTCTGAGTCCTTTAGAAATTAACAGGCTTGGAGGAATTGGGACTGAATCCCTCACAGTCTGCAGGAGAAAAAACGACTGAAATGACAAGATATTGATGTGGGTCAGAACACTGGGACTAGAGCCCTATTTCTGGTCCCAGAAGGTGGTGTGATAGCCTAGTGTTATATCCTGCCCAGAAGGCTGTTAATGGATAGAACCACCTAAACCTGCCTCCACAGGTCCTGAATCTTGTAAGGGTATAGTCACAGAAGGAAGCTTTCTGGTAGCAAAGACACGTCATTCTATGATGATATGCATCTCTCCGAGCTCCGTCGGCTGTAAAAGTCCAAGCCTAAAAAACAGGCTTGCCAATCACCCTGAAACAGGACAATACCCTCAGGAGAAGTAGCCTTGTTCTAGAGATTTTTAGGAAATACAGAAACCTTTGAGAACGTTAAGTTGGAACTATGGCCTCTTTGGCTGCTTCCTGCTCTCCTACCATGAGGGTGAACCCTGCTTTACAATAAACTCTGCCTAGGGTCTTCTGTGCTACAGTCTCTATCTCTTCTGAATTCTCTTTCAGTGGCATAAGGAATGGGTGAGATGAGGGCAGTCCAGACGCATCTTCCAATGACAAGGATGTATATTAAACTATATATGTGTTTGGGATTAAACTTATTAAAATTTTATTTAGGAGGTTTAATGGCAATCTGTTTGCAATATCATTGTCCATTGTCATTTTCTTTTCTTTTTTTTTTTTTTTAATTGATGCTTTGTGTATTTCGTACATCATTTTCCAATTCAGATCAGCATTTTTCCCTTTCACCCTTTTCCCTTCCCCCCCACCCCACCCCATCCACGAACATGGTATAAGCTGCCGTATACTAGTTTGCTCTTTCTCTGTTTTTTTGTTTTTTTTTTTCCTTTTGTTAGCAGATGAGTGATAATCCGTGAGTACAAGCGCATCCTTCGTCGCAAAAACAATTTACAGGCTGTTGTGCTCAAACACTCACAGCCCCACAAGACCCACCATCCAGTGGGGGGATGTTGTTGTTCAATTCAAGTTGATCAAATGATGTGTCCAGACTACATTGCTGTGTAGTTTCACCATTCACCCCAAATCGGAGCCTTTACATTCTACCACGCCCCTCTTCGCAGGTTGTTCCCTAGGCTTAGAAAAGGGGCACAGGTGGATGTGGAAGTAAAAAACGTCCACTCTCTCTGGAGCTGTTGACTTGGACTCTGGTCAATTCTGGCTGTTTCCTTTCATGGGCTGACAGCAGTTTTTCCAGGGGGTAACCTTTCGATCCTACTAATGAAGCACAAGCAGTTAGATATATAGGTACTTTAAGTAGCTCTAATAGTTATGGTAGGTTTACTTTGCATAGACACTATGTTTGGATGATATGTTAATCCATGAATTACATTTTACCCCCTGTTAACAATATGAGGGTCTTACTGTGGCTTATAACATTCTCTAACTGTAAAGGATGTAAGCTTTGTGGCATCAGCCATTGGTATTTCTCCAAGGAGAGAGCAATAGCCAATTAGATTTGGGATATACAGGCATGGCTGCCTCCACTGACAGTATTTCTCAGGCAGGTGAGTGTAGCTGGTGCTGACGGTGGTGGAGTCTTGCTTGACTCGGGGAGACCGTATTTGCTTTTTGGTTTAGTGGTCCTTTGGTAAACATACTTGGCATTCCAGAGGCATCTGTTACACTTGCATGTGCGGTCTCAATACATCCCTCCCTGTTAACGTCAGGTCTTCAGCAGCAGGGTCTTATCGCCCCTCCTCCTGCAGGTATCCCAACTTAGGGGCAGGAGGTCCTTACTTTTGTGGGGCCTTGGATCCCTGGCACATCCCCTGGTGAACAATCATTGCTGATGTTAGAGCTCCTGCATTATATACTTTGCCTAAGTGCTAGCCTAAGGACTTTAGTATTATATTTTGGTTCTGACCAGACGGTATAACCTTTTCACAGTTCTTTGTCTATTAGTCAATTAAAGAAGGCAATTATATCATTTTATAAGAGTAAACTCTATAATAGTGTCTCCATATTTACAGTTGGAGAAACGACTCTCATCGTCATATTTCTCTTGTCTATGGGGGGGAAGGCAAGAAAGCAGTCTCTCACATCAAACCTTTGTGGCACCTAGAAGGTATAGTTTCATTAGATCATTATACTTAAGTTTTACAAGTAGGATCACAGAGGGGTTTCGATGGTTATGGCAATCTGAGCTTTTCTTCCTTCAATGTCTTGAGGGTCAACCTTTCAGTCCACTTTCAGTTTTCTAATGACGGTTGTAGCCTTGTATTATATTCTCTAAATTTTAATGGGAATTGGAAACTTTGTTGTTGTGTTGAGACAGGGTCTTACTATGTAGCCCCAGTACATAGTAAATTGATTATGTAGACCGGCTTGGCCTGGGAATGACAGAGAGCCCTGTTTTGCACGGAGTGACTGGCATTAAGGCATGTGCCACTCATACCTGGCTTTCTGAGAACTTTTTTTTTTTCAATTTTCTTTTCTTGTTTTTTGGGGGGAGTATTTTTGAGAAAGGATCTTACCTTTAATCCCAGCTGCATGGACTCACTCTGTAGACTGGGCTGCCTTGATCAGAGATTACTGCCTGCTCTGCCTGAGTGCTGGGATTACAAGGCATGCACTCAACCTGCAGTGAGAGACTGTGTTCTAATGGGAAGTTATTTCTTTTTTAAACTAAAGTCAAGTTCCTATCGAAGGAGGGTATTTATTTATCTGAGTGATATTTGATATTTTATCCATATTGTCAAGTGATTATCATATAACTAAATCCCTGTTATCTGTTTAATGGCTGTAGAACAACTGGCTCTTAGTTTTGCTGTTTCTGTCCTCACTGGACATTTTGCTTTACTCTTTATTATTTCATTCATTGTGTTTAATTGGGTTTTACTTGCTCTTCTTTTGTTTTTTTCTCACAATGGCTAATGGAGGTCATCATATGC
Organism: Rhizomys pruinosus; assembly: GCA_009823505.1. NCBI lineage: Eukaryota > Metazoa > Chordata > Mammalia > Rodentia > Spalacidae > Rhizomys > Rhizomys pruinosus. The sequence goes on from VZQC01005978.1 coordinate 47,767, forward strand.
ATACACATCCAGTTTCTCTTCTATTTAGGTATTTAAAGCTATGAGGCCCTAAAGAATACTATTGTAGTGTTAGTACATTTTGATAGGTTGTGTTTTCAATTTTTGATCAGTTCAAAGTGCTTCTTAATTCCCTTTTGGTTTCTTCTCTGACTCATGAATTATTTCAAAAATATTAGATTATTTTATTTTTTCCATTTTTTGTTTTTATTTATTTTTATTTTCTATATATATTTTTTGTATAAGATTATGTTACTAATCAATCTAGACCAGCTGTCCCCCACCTACCCCCACACCCCACCACAGTCTCATGGATTCTGTCGCAAACATGCTTTTTCATTCTTCTTCTCAGTTTTTCTCAAAATTTCTCCTGTGGAAGTTGACTGTTTTAGGAGTTCTTTTTTTTTTTCAGTCAGTTCTTTGAGCAAGTCCTTTTTTGTTGTTGTTGTTGTTTCCAATGATGCATCTTTTCCCAACTTACTTGGACAAAAGCTCAAGGGGCCGTGCACTAAGAAATACCACTAGAGTACATGGCACTAGCATCCGACGATGAGGGATACTATCTCATCGTTTGTTTTTCTGGTACTATTTTTTCATCTCAGTATGATATTCTTCTAGCTCCATGCATTTACGCAGAAGCATCCTGATGTAATCTTTCTTTACTGCTGGCATAGAGCTCCATTGTGTAGATGTACACATTTTCTCTATTCGACTCATCAAGTTGAGGGGCATCGGGTGGTTCCAGCTCTTTGCTTTTTTGAAGAGAGCTGAAATAAACATTGGCTGTGCATGTATATCTGTGTTGAGGTTATGAGTATTGTGGGTACATGCCTGGAGTGGTATGGCTGGGTGGGTGGCAAGTTATTCAAGTCTTCCAAGGGTTTCTCCACTCTGATTTCCTCAGTGGCCGTACCCCAGTTTACATTTCTGCCAAAAGTGATGAGTGTTCCTCTTTTTCTCACAACATCTCCAGCACTTAGTATCATTTGTTTTATTGATCCTAGCCAGTTTATGGAGTAAGATGATATTTAAAGTGGTTCGATTTTGTATTTCCTACTGATTTGTTATGTTGAACACTTTAAGATGGTTCTCAGCCATCTCTAATTCCTTACTTTTGAAGTCTCTGTTTCAGGTCTTGCTCCATCTTTGGAGTGGTTCATTTGTTTTTCTTCTTCTTTTTTTTTTGAGTAGTTTATATATTCTGGCACTCAAGCTTTGTCAGCTGTTTCTGCAGTGAAGGTTTCCTCTAACTCACCACTCTGTGGGTTTTCTCATCTCCTTGATTGTTTCTTTTTTGATGTACAGAATCTTTTTGGTTAAGGAGGTCCTATTTGTCTGTTGATCCTTATTTTTGTGCAGTTGCTGTCTGATTTAGGAAGTCTTTTCTATGCTATGTCTTGTAGTCTCTGCCAACTTTTTCTTCTATTGCCTTCAGAGTTTGGGGTTTCAAGTTTGAGGTATTTAGATCCCATCTGGAGTTGACTTTTTGTACAGGGTGAGACGGTATGGGTTTAATTTTCATTTCTTCTCCAAGTGGTGTGCTTAAAGTTTTGCCAATACCACTGCTGAAGATGCTGTCTTTCGTCTGTTGTGTGTTCTTGGCCCCTTGTCATATATGAGGTGACTAAATTGTATGTGTCAAGTTTGGATCTTCGGTTTAGTTCCATTTGTCAACAGGTCTGTTTTCTGTGCCAGTACCAGTGGCTGTTTTTATGTCTATAGCTTGTAGTATTGTTTGAAGTCTGGTATAGAGATCTCCCCTGTATTGCTCTTTTCTGCTTGGGTTGTTTGGCTATTTGGGGTTATTTGTTTTTCCAAATGAAATTTAAGACTTTTTTCCCAATTCCTGTCAGGAAACTCTTGGGGATTTTTATTGGGATTGCGTTAAGTCTATACAAGAGCTTGGGTAGAAGAATGGACATTTTTACTCTATTTAATTTTCCAATCCATGAGGATTGGAGGTCTTTCCATCTTCTGATGTCTCTTCACCCTCTTCAATTTTTTCTTTAAGGGTTGTTTTAAAATTTTTTTTTTTTTTTTTTTTGGGTTGTAGAGATCTTTGGTTGTTCTTTGGTTAGGTTTGTTTCTATGTATTTTATTGTTTGAGGCTATTTGTGAGTGGGAAAGTGGGGCTGTGGAGGTTTGGACACAACAGCCTGTAGATTGGTTTTGCACGAAGGATGCTTGTACTCATGGATTATCACTCATAGCTAAAAAAGGAAAAAAAAAACCAAAAAAACAGAGAAAGATGCAAGACAGTTATGGCAGAATATACATGATCTGGGATGGGGTGGGTGTGGGGGGGAAGGGAAAGGGAAAAATGCCTGATCTGAATTGGAAAATGATGTACGAAATACACAAAGCATCAATTAAAAAAAAAAAAGAAAAGAAAACTGACAAGGAAAGATGTTATTGCAAACAGATTGCCATTAAACCTCCTAAATAAAATTTTAATAAGTTTAATCCCAAAACATATATAGTTTAATATACATCCTTGTCATTGGAAGATGCGTCTGGACTGCCCTCATCTCACCATTCCTTATGCCACTGAAAGAATTCAGAAGAGATAGAGACTGTAGCACAGAAGACCCTAGGCAGAGTTTATTGTAAAGCAGGGTTCACCCTCATGGTAGGAGAGCAGGAAGCAGCCAAAGAGGCCATAGTTCCAACTTAACGTTCTCAGAAGGCTTTATGTTATTTCCTAAAATCTCTAGAACAAGCTACTCTCCCTGAGGGTATTTGTCCTGTCAGGGTGATTGGCAAGCCTGTTTAGACTGACTTTTACAGGACGGAGCTCAGAGATGCATATCATCATAGAATGACGTGTCTTTGCTACCAGAAAGCTTCCTTCTGTGACTATACCCTTACAAGATTCAGGACCTGTGGAGGCAGGTTTAGGTGGTTCTATCCATTAACAGCCTTCTGGGCAGGATATAACACTAGGCTATCACACCACCTTCTGGGACCAGAAATAGGGCTCTAGTCCCAGTGTTCTGACCCACATCAATATCTTGTCATTTCAGTCGTTTTTTCTCCTGCAGACTGTGAGGGATTCAGTCCCAATTCCTCCAAGCCTGTTAATTTCTAAAGGACTCAGAGGAATTCATCTCATGAATGGAAGTTTGGCTAAACATTGAAAGTCAAACAATATAATTTGCCTTATTAAGCTTGTGAAAAAGAAACAGAAAAACACTGTAAAATCAAACATTTATGTCAGCACACTAGTTCACGTCTGTAAGCCTGGTGCTCACATGTCTGAAGCAGGAGAATGAGTGCTCTGCCTTACCCCATGTCTCCTGCTTCCCTGGTCCTTGGGCTCCTCCATCCCATACCCTGTAAGGATCCCCCTGGCTTAGATCCTCCATATTTTTTCTCTCTTCCTGCTCATGGAAGCTGTTCTCACCAATATGGGTAGACAATTATTTACTAACTCACACAGAACCGAAACAAACAAGCACATATACTTTCAAAACCACCTCATCTTGTTCTCTCCTTCAGCTCCGCCCCATCTCCCAGCCCCAGGTGGTTTTCGAAGTCTAAAAAAGGCAACTGCTTGTGTCCACAATAAATAAGTGTCACCTAAGAAATGGCAGGGACTCTCAAGAAAATACTCTGGGGACAAGGGAATTGCTGGGCCCCATTTTATACTTATCAATCTTTCTTTAAATATATTCCCAGTGCTCTCTTTTCTTGGTTAAATCAAATTCATATGGAACCTGGGGGGGAAGGCTATTTAAAGCTTTAGCCATTTCTTTTCCTCATAAATACACACAACCTTGCATTCTTAGGTGCCAGGTGACATTGGAATCTATGAAGTAAAAAATCCCAGACCTTTCATAATTTTATGAAGCAAAAGTTTCCAGAAACCTCATCTCCCAGGTTTGATCCCAAAAGAACAATGACTTAATTTGGGGGGTAGTGAATGAAATCCTCAGTATGAGTCCAATAAAGGCCCTGGGGACTTTGTTTATGGGACACCCAAAATCTTAAGCCAGGAGCTTACAAAGAAGAAAACACCTCGGATTCCAGGATGTGCATCTAGGCTGGGTACATGGCTCGGTCTGTAAGCAGGTGGACCTGAGTTCGCATCCCCAGCATCCATGAAAAAGCTAGGATGTGGTTATACACCTCTGTAACCCTGGCTACTAGGGGACAGGGCAGAGACAGGTGGCTCCCTAGAGCTCACAGACCAGCCAGTCTATCCAATTAGTGAGCTCTGGACTCAATGGAAGACTCTCAAAAAGTAAGGTAGGAGACAAAAGTGGGTAACACCAACATCAACCACTGGCCTCCACATGCTCTTGTACACACACACACACCCACATGTGCAAGATACTATGCACTATTATGCACACACACACATGTGTGCGTACATTTGTATGTATGTCATAGGGCTGTTCTTTTCTAGCTACACCTCACCTGCCTGGAAATACTATGCAGCAGTGGCAGCCATATGCCTGTATATCCCAAATCTGATTGGCTATTAGCTCTCTCCTTGGAGGAATAGCCCCCGGCTGATGCCACAAGCTTACATCCTCTAGTGACTAGGAGATGTTATAAGCCACAGTAAGATCCTGTCATATTTTACAAAAAAAAATGTAATTCATGGATTAACATACCATACAAACCTCTGTGTCTATACCAAAGTAACCTACCATAACAATTAGTACTGTTTAAATACCTATATATCTAATTGCTGGTGCTTCATTAGTAGGATTGAAAAGTTATCCATGGACAAACTGTCAGCCCATGAAAGGAAACAGCCAGAATTGACCAGAGTCCAAGACAACAGCTCCAGAGAAAGTAGATTGTTTTGCTTCTCGTCCACCTGTGCCCCTTTTCTAAGCCT
>VZQC01005980.1:12419-40657 GCA_009823505.1 Rhizomys pruinosus
GAAAGTGCTAGAGAACTTAGGGACATTAAGCTTCTGGCTCTCAGGAAATCTGAAAGTTCAACAATCATTGTAAAGCATGGGTGCCAGTCTCAGGTGCACATATACCTAAAGCAAGTGATTCACTGGAGCTCACTCTAAGCCTGCTGTAATTCATGCTTGTAGTTTCCCAAGAGCTTCTCTACAATGCTCTTGCATAATGACAACTTCTATTATGCTTTCACCTTTCAAATCTGATACAGGTGTTTTTAACTGAAAGAAAAATCTAATCTGGAACTGTGCTTACAGTAGTCTTAAAAATATAGTTCTCAAGTGTCTCCACTGTGACTCAGAAGTGAATATAAATCACTTCTACTTCATGTCCATTTGATCCATGTACTGCATGCTATCCCTTTGACAATTCATTTTCTATCCATGCCCTTCTGCCATCATTTAATTTTCAAATGCCAAAGAGAGCAACCAAATCTTTCTTCCACCTAACTTGATATGCCCATCTCTGATATAATAATATACCTTGGTTATTCACGTTGTTGGTGTTTTTCAGATGAGAACTAGGTATATGGACTTGTTCAGTGGGTGTTTGTATCTTTGTTGTTTCCCAAAATTATTAGCTTTTTGTCTAGCTGAGTGGGGCTTCATGTTCTGCTTTGGGGACATTTTATGTTGACATGTGAATGGTGTGTAAGATACAGCCTTTCAGTTATGAATGAGTGTAACTTTTGAATTTAAGATTATAAGACAGATTCCACACAGTCCTGCAAAGAAAGGGTTGGCTTGGTGGCTACCAGGGGAACAGGTTGGCAGATAGGTCTCTGTTAACTTTTGATTGGAAGGATGGATGTGATGGTTTGGTTTGGTGGTAACTAAGAAATTTGCTAATGTAACACTGGGTGCACAACTTCAGCTATCCCTAAGTATAGGGATAACTGTTGCAAGGGCAGGTGAGGTGCTTTAGATTGACCGATCTAAGTTAATGTGAAGGCTGTTGGACTCTGCTAGGCCCGTGTGAAGGAAAAAGAATATTTGTGCCAGGGTTCTCACAGGTTTGGAGGAAGTCAGAAACCTAGGAGGTGCAGGAAGCTGCAGGACCTGTGAAGCATGGGTTCTGGGAGGGTGGACAGGAAAGGGTGGGAATGAGGCACTTACAGGTGTAAAAGAACTCCCATGTGTGGCAGGAATCATGGGTATGGTAGGTACTTGGAGCTGTGCAATTCAATCAGGACTGAGAGCAGAGATTGTGGAAGGAAAAGGATGGAGTTAGGTAACTCACAGGTCTGGGGTCCAAGGAGCAGCAGGTGTGAGGGGAGGTAGAATTCAAGGATAGAAATGGGAAAGACACATAACACACAACAGATTTTTTTGGTCATTTTTTGAGCCAGGATCTTCCTGTAGTCCCAGCTGTTCTGATTGTTTTGTCTTTTTGAGCCAGGGTATTCCTGTAGTCTCAGCTGTCCTGGAACTCACTATATAGACCAGGCTGGCCTTCATCACACAGGGAAATGTAACAGGACAGTTTTAATGGAGTGGGATAGGAGAATAAGACAAAAAAGGAATTAGAGGAGGCATAATCATCACTAAAGGGCTTTTGAGGGAATCATTTAAAAACCTACTACAAAACTTCTTTAATCCTAGCACTGGGGAGGCAGAGGCAGGTGGTTCTCTGTGAGTTCAAGGTCAGCCTGGTCTACAGAGTGAATTCCAGGCCAGCTGGGGCTACAGGGAGACCCTGTCTCAAAAAGACCAAAAAAAATTCTTTCATTTTATACACATAGAGTATCAAAAGAGCTTAAAGATAGTTAACATATAATAACATGGCTTCAGTGGCTCTAAGAAGACACCATAGGCTAGCAAAAGTCCAATGCCATGAATGGACTCCTGCTTTTGGATTTGTTGACCAGAGAAAACCCATAGACCCTTAAACAACATTGGCTATTGCCATTGTACTTGGCTGCTGCCAGAACTTGATGGTAAAACCTATTGCTGAAGACATTACACACCTGAGTTTCAGAACAAACTAGGAGAAATCAAGCTGGTACCACCATCAAAGCTTCAACTCTGCTGGCTACTTTTCATAGTACTAGAAGGTATGGTGTGTTTCTGCGAGGAAAAATAGTCACGACCTTAACTTTACCCAGCTCAAGATCTGTAATACAATGCAACAATGGCCTGGGAAAATGTTTTCCCAGTGGTCAAGAGTGACACAAGTCTTCTTGTACATTTGAAATGGATCCTGCATCATAAGATGGAGTCACATACTGAATTATTATGGAAAGAAACAAAACCTTGATAACAGGTACAGGCGTATATAGGAAAACTATGAGCCCGGTAATTATCATGCTGCTAAATAGACATGAGTATTAAACTGTATAATGACTTTATTGCTTATGCATTCCATGATATTTGTTGATATCTCGTCAATCTTACCAGAAAAATGGTCTTTTTACAGTGATAATGTATAAGACAGAGACACCCCAACTGACTATAATGATGGAGAGAATATAGAGACTGTAGGAGTGCTCAGCCATAAATGTAACCCTCTATCAATCGACTCTACTTCCTAGATCCAAAGATCATGTGGAAGAACGGCAGAAAGATTGTAAGAAACAGAGGCAGCAGATGAATCACAATGTGTCTGATCACCACAGTGGAATTTCACATATCTGATCCCATAGTGTTTGTGACAGAAAGTGCCATAAGAATGTTGTAACCCAAGCAAACTGTGTCCTAGCAGCATGAGAAGGTTGGCAGGAATTATCTGGCCTGTAGATGAGGATCATGTTAATCTGGTAGCCCGTACCATCCCATTGGATACACACAGAAGAACTATTTCGAAAAGCATAGATTACACTCCATAAGCCTTTACAAATAAGAGAAATATAATAGACCTACAGTAGTCTAGGGTGTAGAGGTTAGAATGCCTGTGTATCATCAAAATAAAATTTATAAAAAATTAATAAAATTAGGTTTTTAAAAATAAACTTTTGCATTTTTGCTTATAATGGATTCTAAATTCTAAGAATCTCATATTCATTTTTATATTATTTGTGGGTGTTAAATGAGAAGTTCCGCCTTAGCTCCAAGTCCCTAGTTGTGGGTATTTTGGAGGTCTTAGAAGGTGGGGCTGTGCTGAGGAAGAGACCGTTGCTGGGGCAGGCTTAGATATTTCAAAAAGCCTCCAGTCTCCAGTCACTCTGCTTCCTGTGACCCTTCAAGATGTTGAAGCTCTGTTTTCTGTTCCTGCTACCATACCTCCCCACCACAGTGGACTCAAATTCCACTGGAACTATAACCTGTAACTAATATAAGTGTTTTCTTTTATAATTTACCTTGTCGTGGGTTCTGGTCTTTACATAGCAACAGAAAAAGTAACTATAACAGTGAGATTTATTTTCCATTTTACTAGAATCAAAACACTTCTAAAATCTTAAAATAAAATATTAAGTATATCTTCTTTGAATTACAGTAATGAAAATAGTAGATAAAGCTAAGAGTTTGAACAAATATGCGATACTATAACAAAAGTAAAAAACAAATCAGGAGAAATAAGCTTTAAATGTAACATTAAATGTCGGCATGTTATCATGTCATCAATTTTGGTATTTATAATTATCTTCACTATCCTTCAATTGCTTGTGATTATGATGCTTCCTTTATTTTAAAAGTCCAGACTCTTTAAACATCTTCTATGCATTGGGTTGCTAAATTTCCTTCAATTTTTAATACTTGAGTACTAAAAGGAAGTACTCCAGAGAAGTATTTGAATTCCACATTCAATACATAATTATTTATTTTCCACTGTGAAGAGGAAACCCTACTTTCTCTTAGTAGTCATCGTCAATTAATAAAGGCAATATAGTATTATTTGTCTGTTACTTAATTGGTATAATAAACCTAAATGGAACTTTTGGCAATTTCAATATTCACACTATTGGTGTAATTGCTGTGGTATCTGTAGAAGTACTTCATTTTAATGATTGAGTCTAAACCAGCATAGGTAGAATTGCTGGGTCTGGAAGCACAATTACTTGCTCATATGCTACAATTTGCGATTTTTAGTGAGGTGCTTACATTTTTATGTTTTTTCCCCTTGCTTTGGATATTCTGGCTGTCAAACAGATGGGACCATGTATTAGTTGTTGCTTTGGAGCATATCTTTCATGTTATATGACCAGATTTACAATATGTTGTCATCCAATGACACTATAATCTGAGCCTTTGTGAGCTGCATAAATAAATTTGACAGATCTTAAAATTTATCTTCTTTTGCAGCATGATAGGTATTTTAAGTTCATATGTATGGTTAATATAATGATGAATGAGGGAGTCTTTAATTTCATAGATGGTGCTATTAACAGAAGCGTTCTGAGCTGTAAAGACAAATTAATATCTGGGTTAAGTTGTTTATGCTTATAAAGACAGCTTCCTGCTCACTCTATGATGTAAAGAATGAATTCCAATGGAATATAATCAACCCACTAGAGGCAAAGTTGGTTTTCGGGAGTAGTTCACTTTGGTAATTGCAGGTTCCCATTTAGTAGTGGAAGTAGAGAATCAGCATAAACATTGAGAGATGTTGACTTAAGAGGGATGTAAAACCAGGCTGAGCCTCTCCTTTTAATACTTACATATTTTTACCTTATATTATTATTCATCTGTGTAAATTATGTCCTGGCAGGTGTGGTGGTGCATACCTTTAATCTCAGAATTTGAAAGGCAGAGGCAGGCAGGACTATGTGAGATCTAGACCAGCTTGATCTACATAGCAAGTTCCAGACCAGCTGGACCTAGAGGAAGACATTATCTACAAACAAAACAAAATGAATGACAAGAAATTATGTTCCAATTAGATACAAGGATCTGTTAATATTTGTTTATATTTATCTTTCCCATTCATATTTCATTGGATATCAAGGAAATAATCAGACAAATTTCTTCATATAGATTGTTGGGCATGGTGACACATGTCTTTAATCTCTGTCTCTAAAAGCCAAAAAAAAAAATCCCATATAGGTACATTATTTTAGCAATTCAAACAGCTATAGTAAGTAAATACTTTATTTTTTCCTGATGAAAACTGAAAACTCATCTCAAAGTTAGAATTTATCAGAAAAGAGTTTTAATACTATATTTAGCAGAATTATACTATTAGGCTCTCACCTATGTCCTGTGACCTGTCTACCCTCACCGTTCTAGGCTGGATAATAAGCTCAGATATGTGCTCCATTCAAGCTCAGATATGTGCACCATTTTAAAGTGGACTGTAAATCCACTAAGAAAGTGGTTGGTTATGCCCATAAAATTCATGCCACTATTGCACCAGTGGGCATATCTTTTTAGGACAGTTGTTGTTACTCATGGGGTTTACAGATGAATAAGTCTGGTAATTAATTTTCTCGTCTAGTACCATGCCAAGTGCCTTCTGGCAGTATGAAAGCTAGGCAGAGATCTTTGGTGTATTTGGTTAGGTTCGTTCCTAGGTATTTTATTGTTTTTAAGGCTATTGTGAGTGGGAAGGAATCCTCAAATTCCTTCTTCAATTACTTGTTGTTGGTATAAAGAAAGACTACTGATTTTTCTAGGTTATCAAAGATCTCTACAACAAAAATTTTAAAGCCTTGAAGAAGGAAATTGAAGAAGACATCAGAAGATGGAAAAACATCCCATGCTCATGGATTGGGAAAATTAATACAGTTAAAGTGTCCATTCTACCCAAACTCTTGTATAGATTTAATTCAATCTCAATTAAAATCCCCAAGAGTTTCTTAAGAGGCTTGGGAAAAAAAGCCCTTAAATTCATTTGGGTAAACAAAAGACCCTGAATAGCCAAAACAACCCTAAGTGTAAAGAGCAATACAGGGAGATCTCTATACCAGACTTCAAACTATACTACAGGGCTATAGTAATAAAAACAGCTGGGTACTGGCACAAAAACAGACCTGTTGAGCAATGGAAGAAATCTGAAGATCCAGACTTAAGCACATACAATTTCAGCCACCTTATATTTGATAAGGGGGCCAAGAAGACACAATGGAGGAAGGACAGCATCTTCAGCAAATGGTGTTGGCAAAAGTGGATCACCACTTGTAGAAGAATGAAATTAAACCCCTACCTCTCACCCTGTACAAAAGTCAACTCCACATGGATTAAAGACCTCAACTTGAAACCCCAAACACTGAAGGCGATAGAAGAACAAGTTGGCAGCAAACTACAAGACATAGGTGTGGGAAAAGACTTCTTAAATCAGATAGCAGCTACACAAGAATTAAGGTTGACAATTGACAAATCGCACCTCATTAAACTCAAAAGCTTCTGTACATCAAAAGAAACAATAAAGGAAGTGAAGAGAAAACCCACAGAGTGGGAGGAAACCTTCAACGTAGATACATCTGACAAAACATTGATTTCCAGAATATATAAACTACTGAAAAAACAAAGAAGAAAGAAAACAAATGACCCACTCAGTAGATGGAGCAAAGAGCTGAACAGAGAATTCACAAGCGAGGAATTAGAGATGGCTGAGAAACATCTTAAGAAGTGTTCAACATCGTTAATAATTAAGGAAATGCAAATTAAAACCACTTTAAAATATCATCTTACTTCAATAAGACTGGCTAGGATCAAGAAAACAAATGATACCAAGTGCTGGAGAGGTTTTGGGGAAAGGGGAACACTCATCCACTGTTGGTGGGAATGTAAACTCATACAGCCACTATGGAAAGCAGTGTGGAGAACCCTTGGAAGACTTGGAATGAACTTGCCACCGGACCCAGCCATACCACTCCTGGGTATGTACCCACAAGACTCATCTTACTGCCGAGATTCATGCACAGCCATGTTTATTGCAGCTGTCTTCACAATAGCAAGGAGCTGGAACCAACCCAAATGCCCCTCAACTGATGAGTGGATAGAGAAAATGTGGTACATATACATAATGGAGTTCTATGCAGTGGTAAAGAAAGATGACATCATGAACTTTGCAGGTAAATGGCTGGAGCTAGATGATATCATGCTGAGTGAAGTAACACAGTCCCAGAAAAACAAAAGACGAATGGTAGCCCTCATCTGTGGATGCTAGCACAATTACCTAATCGTATGGCAAACTACAATTGTGCTCTTTTATTGTAGAATCCCTTAAAAAATAAACAAATAAAGAAAAAAAGAAAATAATTAATAAAAAAAAAAAGCTAGGCAGTAAGACGATGCTTTGAAGATAGTACCAAAAATTAATGACTATCGATTGGAAGAAACAAATTCTGTATTTTAATCTAAAAAAAATGAATGGGCTCCAAAAAAGATTTTTAAGGGGTTCAGTATTGGTATTGCTAAAATAATGAAAACAGTCCCACAAATTGATGACACATAAAGTGTGATAAATTCTCTCTATATGATGATCCATTTAATCCTCGTACCACAAGAAGAGATCAATATGAGGCCACATTGGTTTTGCAGGTGATGAAACTAAAATACAACATGGTGTTTAAGTTATATGTCAAAAATCACAGAGCTACAACACTGTAGATCTAATGTTTCCATTGAGGATCTTTAGTTCGAGACATCTACTGACTGGGCTCATGTCTTATAGTCATGCAGACTTGTTGCTTTTTTTTGTGTCTTTTTGAGACGGGGTCTCCCTGTAGCCCCAGCTGGCCTGGAACTCACTCTGTACACCAGGCTGGCCTTGAACTCACAGAGATCTGCCTGCCTCTGCCTCCCAAGTGCTGAGATTAAAGGCATGCACCACCACACCCGGCCTATAGACTTGTTGCTATTTTAATAATTGCTTTTAGAACACTCATCCTCAACCAGCCCTATATTTTGCTATTGAATCCCTTTAGGAGAAAAATCACTGTGTACTCAGAAATCTGTCATGCTCATCAGATTTTCAAGTAATCTGTTTATAAATAATTCAAACCATAATATTACATTTTACTTTAGATATTGATATCCTATCATTTTGATCATCGTTACAGCTGCAAAAGCTTGTGATTTTGTGTTCAAAATTTTTACATTTATCTGTGATTTCACCAAATATAGTAGCAAATCTTAATCATTAAAAATATTTTAGTCGGGACTGGAGAGATAGCCTAGCGGTTAAGAGCACCGACGCTCTTGCAGAGGACCCGGGTTCGATCCCCAGCACCCACATGGCGGCTGAGAACCGTCTGTGACTCCAATTCCAGGAGAACTCCAGTTCCAGGGGAATCCGAGACCCTCTTCTGACCTCCGTGGCATTGCACGACACGGGTGCACAGACCTGCATGCAGACAGTACATTCATACACATACAAAGATAAATAATAAAAAAAAAATATTTTAGTCATCTAGAGAATTTACTGTACCCATTAATTCTCTCCATTAAAAATAGTTCTAATGTACAAAGTTTGGAACTAGGCAAGTGTCTGCATGAGTGGCAACATTAACATAGCTGTGCGATAATTTAATTTCTGAGTTCATTACAATAAAGTGACTTTTTTTTTATGTTTTCGAGACAGGGTCTCCCTGAAGCCCCAGCTGTCCTGGAACTCACTCTGTAGACCAGGCTGGCCTTGAACTCACAAAGATCTGCCTGCCTCTGCCTCCCAAGTGCTAGGATTAAAGGTGTGTGCCACCATGCCTGGCTTAAAGTGACTTTTATAACTAAAAATAGTTCTATTAAATGAAACATCAAAAATTTCAAAACTTCTGACTATTCTGATCCTGAATATCTAAACAGGTTTGAGAAAACTAAATTGGTGAAAATGGACTACAGACATTGTAACTTTATTGATCACATGAGAAAGCCCTAGTTTATATATATGCTGGTACAATGTGCCTATTGACTTTTGTATATGAAATTGAACAGGAATTAGTAAAAAAAAACAAAAAACAAAAAACAAAAAACAAAAAACAAAAAACACTTGAATGGTTGCCAAACATATGAAATAGTGTTTTTTGTTTTTAATTTCCTGATTGCTGCTCTGGAATAATTTAATCATTCCATGAATGCATGGGAATAGGGAGTTGGTAAGGAAGAAGAACAACTGAAACAGCCTTGTTTCTATCAGTACATTCCACCTACCCAAACTACAGATGTTTACAAACAGTTTAAAGACTATATAAGAAAGGGAGGGGCTGGAGAGATGGCCTAGCGGTTAGGAGCGCCGACGCTCTTGCAGAGGACCCGGGTTCGATCCCCAGCGCCCACATGGCGGACAAGAACCGTCTGAAACTCCAATTCCAGGAGAACTCCAGTTCCAGGGGAATCTGACACCCTCTTCTGACCTCCGCGGCATTGCACGACACAGGTGCACAAACTTGCATGCAGACAGTACATTCATACATATACAGAAATAAATAAAATTAATAAAAAAATTTTAAAAAAAGAAAGGGAGGTGCTGGTAAGGCAAGGCAGAACTGCCTTGGCCCTTGGGTGACTCACCACCCACCCCAGAAGTCCCATCTTGGGCTCCAGGTGCATGGACTCAGTGAGGTGCCAGTAAGGCAAGGCAGAAATGCCTTGACCCTTGGGGGCCCACTGGCGGGCCAAAGTAGCAACACAATGCCCCCTCCCCCAACTTTTGGAGCTGTGGTGCAGAGGACCTAACAGGTGCAGCATTAGTGATTATAGTCTGTGCAGCCAAAATTGAGGTGCCAGAATCCAAAGAAAGAAATCAACAGACAAATCCACATGCCAAAGACACAAAGATAAAACAACATGGGAAACTCTCATAATAAATCCACACTGAACACCAAACGCTACCAAATGTACAGAAGATTCTACAAGGGATCTCTGAGGAAAGAAGGCATAAGACACCTATTTAAAAGAAATTTAGGGGCTGGAGAGATGGTCAGTGGTTAGAGCACTGACTTGCTCTTGCAGAAGACATGGGTTTCATTCCCACACCCCTGCAAAAAAAAATGTCTTAGGGCAGCGTGGTGGTGCATTGACATTAATCCCAGTCTTGGAGGCAGAGGCAGGCAGAATCTTCTGTGAGATCAAGGCAGTCCTGGTATACATTAGTGAACTCCAGGCCATTTGGAACTAAAGGTAGACCCTGCTTCAAAAAGACAAAAAAATAAAAGAACACTTAGACATAGAATTAGAGAACTAAGGGAGAATTGAAATAACTCAAGAGGAACCTAGGTGGAGATTAATGACAAATGTTAGAAAAACTAAAGGGGAAAAAAATGACAAACTCTTGGAAGGAAAGTTTGGAAATGCCAAAAGGATCCCAGGCCTGAATGAAAAAAGAAATGACCAATGAAACCAAGGAGCTACAAGATAAGAATGACAGGCTCAGAAGGAAGTGGAGAATCTAAAAAGTCACGGATCAATGAAAAATGGAAATTGAGCATTCATCCAATCACCAGGAAAGGAATGTGAAAGGCCCAGAAGCAGAATGGAAGAAGCAGAAAAAAGAAAATCAGACCGCTAAGATAATATGGAGCATACAGAAGCTCAAGTAAAGTTGGAAAATTTAAAGAAACACAAGAATGGAAACCGGGAAAAGTGTGGACACTATGAAAAAAAAAAAAAAAACAAAGCTCTGCCAATCATAGGGACAGGGATGGAGAAGAATCCAAAGACACATTTTGAACCAGATCTTCAACAGGTATAATAGAAGAAAATTTCCCAAACTGAAAAAAAGCCACAATGCCCAGACAGAATATAAGAAGCACAAAACACCAAATAGAAGGAACAGAAAAGAAACTCCCACACCATATATAACACTAGATGCTCAAAAAAAGAAAAAAAAAAAAAGAAATACGAAAATCACAAAGAAAAAAACATTTAGTATAAGGGGAAAATCGCCCTCAGAATCAAAAACTGATTCTCCAGGCAAACTTATGAAAGCTAGAAGAACAGACTAAAGTATCCTGTGCTAACTGACTTTAGATGCCAACCAAGACTACTATAGTCAGCAAAAATGTCAGGTAATAGTTAAAGGAGAAGAAAAATCTTTCACAACAGAGAACAATAGGTGAAAGAATACATGTCAAGAAACTAACACTTCAGAAAAATCCTTGAAAGCAATCCAAAGAACAGAGGAAAGGAGAACTATCCCTAAGCAATATAAAGAAGAAATCAACAAAAGCATATCAGTAGAAATACAACCTTAGACCAAGAATGCAACAAAAATAAGTTGAAGGAAGGCAACACACATTATCATAATACCTTAAATACTATGGTTAACTCCCCCAATATCATAGAAGACGGACAGATAGGAGAAGTGATGTAGGAACAGAATATGCTTTCTCATATGTGTCTATAAGAACCCATATCACCCTCCATATAGAAGATCCACCTATTGGTTGAAAGGATGGAAAAAATAATTCCAAGTGAATGTATCATGAAACAAGATGGAGTGGCTTATTCTAATATCGACAAAACAGATCTCAAAGCGAAATAATCAGAAGCGACAAAGAGGCCATTACATCCTTTTCAAAGACAATTAAACTTTGAAGACTTCACATATCCTAATTGTTATGCACCGAACTCTTTGGTGCACCTAACTTTATAACCACTAATTTGCAAGGACTCAACGACCAGATTTAATCTACACCAATTAGGGGAGACGTCAACACCCACTGAGCCCTTGGATGTACAAGCTGGACAAAATATAGAGAGACTCAGAACTGAACAATAACAATACATCAAATGACCTCACAGAATCTCTACAGAATATTCCACAGCACCAGAGAATTATACTTTCCTACTCAGGATCTCAAGGAACGTTCTCTAAAATCGATCATATACTGTGACACAGAAAAAAATCTCAAAATACACGAAAGGATTGAAAATAGCCCATGCATTCGATCAGAAACTGTGCAAACAAAGCACATATGAACACCAGAATACGTCAACTAGCTATCAAGAACAATGGAGTGAAAACAACACCATCCTAAGATAATCGTGGGTCAGGGAAGAAATAAAAGAGTGAAATAAAAGTAATATCACGAATCTGAACACGAAAAAGACAGTACAACAACAACAAAACTTCGTGAGATACTTTAAATGCCGAGTTTGAGAGGGAAATTTATAGCCTATAGTGCCCACATCATAAAAAAGAAAAAAAAAAAAAAAACCAGAGAAAGGAAAAACGTAAGCGATCTTAACACTGACTAAAAACATTGACGAAACAACCACGAATGAAAACACATAAACCAGTACAAGAATGGAAGCAATCAGCCGAAACTCAGAGCAGAAATCAATGAAATAGAAACAAAGTAAACAACACATAGCATCAAGGAATCCAAAAGCTGGGTCTTTGAAAAGATAAACAAAATAGACAGACCTCTAGCCCAGTTAACCCCCCAAAAAAGAGCAACTCCAAATCAATAGTATTTGTAATAAAAAGGGGAAACATTACAATAGACAAAGTAAAATTCCAGACAAAGGGGAATACTTCAAAAACCTATACTCCACTAAATTTGAAAACCTAAGAGAAATGGATGAATATTTGCAATTCTGGCAACAAACAATGTTTAACCAAGAAGAGATTGACAGTTTAAACAGACACCTAATATTTGAGGAAATTGAGGATATAATAAAAAGCCTCCCAAAGAGAAAAAGGCAGGTCCCATATGGATTCACAGCAGAATTCTATAAAACATTTATAGAGGTTTTACAACCATTACTACCCAATCTGTTCAGAAGGATACAGAGAGAATTCTCCCAAATTCCTCTATGAAGCCAGCATCACCCTAATACCAAAATCAGGCAAAGATAAACCAAAAAAGAAAGTTATAGATCCATCTCATTAATGAACACAGATGCTAAAATTCTCAACAAACTTGCAAATCTCATACAAAAATATCATCCATCATGACCAAGTTGGATTCCTACCAGAGATGTAGGGATGGTTCAAGATACATAAATCAATAAATACCATAAAACACATAAATGGACTTAAAGACAAAAACCACACAATCATCTCAATTGATGTATAAAAAGCCTTTGACAAGATCCAGCATCCCTTTATGTTTAAAGTCCTGGAGGGAATCGGACAGAAGGGAACATTCCTCAATATGATCAAAGCCATATATAGCAAACCCACTGCCAACATCATCCTAAATGGAGAAAAATTGGAACTATTTTCCTCAAAGGCAGGAACCTGGCAAGGCTTCCCCTTATCACCACTCCTTTTTAACATAGTGCTTGAAACTCTTGCTAGGGCAATAAAACAAGAGAAGGAAATTAAAGGAGTACTAATAGGAAAAGAAGAAGTTAAGCTATCCCTTTTTGCAGATGATATGATAGTTTGTGTAAGGGATGCCAAAAACTCCACCAGAAAACTTCTAGAAATGATTAANGCCCAGTTAACCCCCCAAAAAAGAGCAACTCCAAATCAATAGTATTTGTAATAAAAAGGGGAAACATTACAATAGACAAAGTAAAATTCCAGACAAAGGGGAATACTTCAAAAACCTATACTCCACTAAATTTGAAAACCTAAGAGAAATGGATGAATATTTGCAATTCTGGCAACAAACAATGTTTAACCAAGAAGAGATTGACAGTTTAAACAGACACCTAATATTTGAGGAAATTGAGGATATAATAAAAAGCCTCCCAAAGAGAAAAAGGCAGGTCCCATATGGATTCACAGCAGAATTCTATAAAACATTTATAGAGGTTTTACAACCATTACTACCCAATCTGTTCAGAAGGATACAGAGAGAATTCTCCCAAATTCCTCTATGAAGCCAGCATCACCCTAATACCAAAATCAGGCAAAGATAAACCAAAAAAGAAAGTTATAGATCCATCTCATTAATGAACACAGATGCTAAAATTCTCAACAAACTTGCAAATCGCATACAAAAATATCATCCATCATGACCAAGTTGGATTCCTACCAGAGATGTAGGGATGGTTCAAGATACATAAATCAATAAATACCATAAAACACATAAATGGACTTAAAGACAAAAACCACACAATCATCTCAATTGATGTATAAAAAGCCTTTGACAAGATCCAGCATCCCTTTATGTTTAAAGTCCTGGAGGGAATCGGACAGAAGGGAACATTCCTCAATATGATCAAAGCCATATATAGCAAACCCACTGCCAACATCATCCTAAATGGAGAAAAATTGGAACTATTTTCCTCAAAGGCAGGAACCTGGCAAGGCTTCCCCTTATCACCACTCCTTTTTAACATAGTGCTTGAAACTCTTGCTAGGGCAATAAAACAAGAGAAGGAAATTAAAGGAGTACTAATAGGAAAAGAAGAAGTTAAGCTATCCCTTTTTGCAGATGATATGATAGTTTGTGTAAGGGATGCCAAAAACTCCACCAGAAAACTTCTAGAAATGATTAAGAGTTTCAGTAAAGTGGCAGGATACAAAATTAACCTGGAAAAATCAGTAGCCTTTCTTTACACCAATCAAGGAAGTGAAGAGAAAACCCACAGAGTGGGTGGAAATCTTCACCAGTGATTCATCTGATAGAGCATTAATATCAAGAATACATAAATTACTCAATAAACAAAGAAGTAAGAAAATAAACGACCTACTCAAAAGATAAAGAGCTGAACAGAGACTTTTCCAGTGAGGAATTCAAGATGGCTGAGAAACATCTTAAAAAGTATTCAACGTCATTAATAATTAAGGAAATGCAAATTAAAACCACTCTCGGATATCATTTCACTCCGATATCACTGGCTATGGTCAAGAAAACAAAAGACACCAAATGCTGGAGAAGTTGTGGGGAAAGGGGAACACTTATCCAATGCTGGTGGGAATGTAAACTTGTACAACCATTAGGGAAAGCAGTGTGGAGAACCCTTAAAAGACTCAAAATGAGCCTACCACCTGACCCAGTCATACCACTCCTGGGTATATACCCACAAGACTCATGCTACTGCAAAGATACATGCACATCCATGTTTATTGCAGCTCTCTTCACAATAGCGAAGAGCTGGAACCAACCCAAATGCCCCTCAACTGACGAGTGGATGAAAAAAATATGGTACATCTACACAATGGAGTACTACTCAGTGGTAAAGAAAATGACATCATGAGCTTTGCAGGTAAATGGTTGGAACTCGAAGCCATTATGCTAAGTGAAGTAACACAGTCCCAGATAAACAAGAGGTGAATGGTCTCCCTCATTTGTGGATGCTAACACCAAATCCCCCAGATGAAAGGCAAGCTGAACAACATTATTGTTATATTTCTGTTATCTGAAAGCAACTATGTTGTTATAATGTAAATCTCTTAAAGGGCTCTAGAATCAATCCACCACTTACTTTCCCAGACTTTGTAATTACTGTATATGAGAGAAAGTAAGTATTCATATTTTAGAGTAATGTAAAATTAAAGGAGGAAAATGTGAATTCCTAAACATAAAAAAAGACTGAGAGGAAGATGCAGGACAGTTATGACAGAATGCATGATCTGGGGTGGGGTGGGGGGAAAGGAAATGGGAATATGTCTAAACTGAACTGAGAAATGATGTCTGAAATACACAAAACATCAGTAAAAGCATTATAAAAAAAACTATGAAATCAACAATATTTCAGAATATCCATCTAAGATTCCATTTGGCATTTTGTATCTATGAATAATCTACTGACAACCATTATTGGCAATATAGATGGAGACATAGTTTAAGAGTAAACTCTAAATGGCACTTCAATGAGAAATGGAGCTGCATTTCCCTGGGCTTCTTTGGCAATTCAACAACCATGGATAAAACTTTCCTCTCTGAAGCAAGATAGGAACTGTTCTTATTTAGTGAATGAAACAGCTGTACCAGCTCTTTAAACACTAATATAATTAGCATAAAGAACTGTAAATAAAATGGTCATGGCCAACAGGATGTGATTTTTTTTTGGAAAAAAATTCAAAAGAAGAATATTTCTAATCATGAAGATAGCTACTCTTGGCAATGACACTGTAAACAATATTGTCATGTAAAACTGTGGCTGATGAGGTTAAGAATAAAGATAGCATCTTCCATTTAGAAACAGCCACAAAGACAGATGGCCAGGTTGCTGAGCCAGGGTGAGCCCTTCTAATGGCTCCATGTGAAAACGTCATGTGAGTTATTTATTTGATCTGAGTAGCCACTTTTATTTACAGGATACAAAGCATTATTCTCTGTTCTCTCACCTGCCTCTTTATTTGTTCATCTCTGCTGTCTGTTAAGTCAACCCAACTTTAGCATCTCACATTTTTGCAACTGCTGTGGTTTGAATTTTTCTCCTACCAAATAGATTTAAAAGTTTTAACCCCTACCTAGTACAACAAGAATGTACCTGAATTGCAAGGTGTAATGATATGAGGATGAGTTCACTATATATTATGGAAGGCCTTAAATTTTAATTTAGCATCTTATTAGAAGAGACAGAGACTTGAAGGGAAGAAGGTCATGTGATTCATAATGGAGGGAGAAATTAGAATCATGAATGTACTATCGAAAAAATTACAAATTACTGACTACAAGTAAAAACTACGAAAAGCCAAGGAAGGACTCCCCTCAGAGACTGTAAAGAAAACATTGTCTTGCCAGCATATTAGTTTGGATGTCTAGACAGCCAACTGTTAGTGAATAAATTCTTGTTGTTTTAAACTTCAAATTTGGGATAGCTTGTAATGTAAACTCTAGTAACCTAATACTACATCTCTTAAATTATTCTTTCTTCAGTGTCTTCAGATCTTCTGGTCAATGACTCCAAGAACAAGGTTATATAACAAGTTTATCTGATTCAATGTGGCTATTATCCACAAAAAAATGCATGCACATAACTTGTGCTGACATCTCTCTAGTTTTTAAAATATTTTATTCTTTGTGAGTTTCATACAATGTACTTTGATTATACTTCCTCTTTCCCAAACTCTTCTCACATCCACCCTCACGTTCCCACTCACTCAACTATGTGTTCTTTATTTCCCTGTCCAATTTGTGATGTACAAATACACTTATGTGTGGAACCTGCCATACAGAGTGACTCACCTACCAGGGATCACCCCCTTAAAGAAGAATGACTCTTCCTCTCTCAGAAGCTACTGAATACCAAATAGCTCCTCAGCCAGGAATGGTGCTTTGGCCCAACTCCTCATTTTCATGCTGAGATTTTTTTTTTTACTCGAGCTTGAGAAAGTCTTGCACATGCTGTCACACTTTCTGTGGGGTCATATATGCAAATGCCTAGATGTCCAGTAAACTCTGTTTCCTTGTGCTCATCCACCAACTCTGCCTCTTATAGTTCATCTACCCCTGCTTCAGAGAAGACCCCTGAGTACTGGGTGGTGGGCTATGATATAAATGTCCCACTTAAGGCTGGCAATCTGCACTCTCTTATCTTCTGCACATTGACAAGTTATGTTATGAGTCTCTGTGACAACCGCCTGCAAGAAAAAGTTTATGTGATGTGAGTTTATGGATATACTAATTTGTGGGCTTAGGAGTCATTTGAATGCTATATCTATTTAGTAGAATATTAGAAATCGGTTCTCCCCTCGTGCCATCTAACCACATGTTCTTGGCCCCCAACGCAGTATTGCTGTTTGGATTCTACCTCATGGAGTAGGAGCTGTAAATTCAGCCATGTGGTGGTTGGTTACTCCTATAACATTCATGCCATTACTGCTGCCATGAGCATATTTTGCCTTACCAGTCATTATTGTAACTCATTGCTTTCACATTTGAGTAAAGTTGAGAGTTACTTGTCTTCTCTAGTAGTGTACATAACACCTTCCAGCAGTATGAAAACTAGCTATTAGAGATAAACCTGCTTGATTTCTCTGTGGATTATCACTCAATTATGTGTTGCCTTCAGCAGTATAGGCTAACCATTAAGTTCTGGAAGGTACAATGGAGATATGTAGAACAATGGAGATCTACAGAAACCTACTGGCCAACAACTCCAAGAAAGGTAACACATGCCTGATCTGGGGCGTTTATTAGTTAGAGTGAGGTGTCTAGTTGGGGTATTATCTCACTCTCTGTGATACATTTTCCATTTTGTAATTTTATAAATTATTTAGGGATAAGGAAATATATTGGAAAGAATTGGTTCCAAACCAAAGTCATATTTCTAAGCTCCAGCATTAATTGTTATTTGGTATAAGTTTTGAAAAAAATATATGTGATTTTGGTGGTTATTGGTATTACATTCCTTTCATTGGTTATACCAAATACCCAATGTCACTTCTCAACCATTCAGATCTATCTCTGCAAAATTCCAATACTCATATTTTTTCTAAGATTTTATTTTGTAAGAATTGTTTTAGGTTCTAACACATACACAGAAGAAAACCTGAAAGGGAACTTCAGAAATTTCCCATAGATCCTCTTGTCCCTCATATGTACTACCTGCTTCATAATTGATTTCTTCTATCAGGGTAAAAATCCTCTTACCTAGCCTACTCATTCCTGACTACTTAAGTCCCTGTTTGTTTTATTTTCTCCCTGGTTTTTCATTTTACAATCCTTTATTTGAAATCATACAGTGCTTAGCTTTGTCAGATTGGCTTTCATGGAGTTTATGGCAAGCCACCCAAACAATTAAGTGAATGGAAGCTTGCAAGTATAGGGATGGTTTAGTAACCAGGGACTCAATTGAATTTTACTTATATACACACCCTGTCTTCTAACAATGTACTTGGTAGACTAGGTTCTTTATCTGCATACTGTGCACACACACACACACACACACACACCTGTCTGACATGTACCTAGCAACAGGATTCCACTTCTGTATCAGGTTACAGCTCTGTGAACGATGGAATAATTTCTCCTCTGCCAACAACCATGGAACTTGAACACTTTCTGTTCAAACATAGTTTTAGTTGTGCTTGAATACAAGGTGGTAGTACAGCTGGTGGTGAGGGAGGCAGCCTGAACTGTTTTGGGGTGCATGCATGGTAAGGCAAGACTATGTGCTCAAGTGAAATTTTAAGGAGAATTTCCTATTAACCATCCTATGCTTATGCATAAATTTCCTATTAACCATCCTATGCTTATGCATTAAAATCATAGGTACCGTTAAAAAGAACTGTCAGCCGGGAGTGGTGGCTCACGAAGTGCCTTTAATCCCAGCACTCGGGAGGTAGAGGTAGGCGTATCTCTGTGAGTTCAAGGCCAGCCTGGTCTACAGAGTGAGCTCTAGGACAGCTGATACTAAAAGGGGGACCCTGCCTTATCAAACAAAACAGAGAACCACCATCATTATTCACCTTAGCAAACAAGCTCCTCCTCTTGAAGTCCACAAAAAGAAGTCCCAAACAATAATTGGAGCCTTAAGTACTTTTGGTTATGTAGCCTGCTTTCAATCTTTACAGTATATTCCTCTCTAATTTATACTATTGAACAAAGTTATATTGCTATTTTTACAAATCTGTGTGACTCCTTATCATCAATTCTTTGGATAAGTGGCGAAGAAACTAAAAATAGTCTAGCTTGACTGTTGGTAACAAAATTAGAATATTTTATACCAAAATCAACTGTGTAAAATAAAGGTTATTTTTATCATGATATTTTGAGAAACTGACGACAGAAGAGTCCCTCTGAACACAAAGTTTTAAGGAAAAACCTTTACAACTGCAAAGAAAATCTTTTTTGCCAGGGTCTCTTGGTCTCAAAAATTCCAACTGACCTGGAACTTATGTAGACCAAGCTGGCTTGGAATTCACAGAGAATTGCCTGCGTCTGTCTCCTGAGTTCTGGAATTAAAGGCGTGTACCACCATGCCTCACCTGTAAAGAAAATGTAAATTTATCTCTCACCCCTCCACATCAAGAAAAGAGACATGATTAAATCACTAGAATCTATTACTCATTAGAGAAAGCATCAAATTATATTCACATAATGAATCTTACTTTCATTTTATTTATTTTTTTGTCTTTTTGAGACAAGGTCTCCCTTTAGTCCCAGCTGGACTAGAACCCACTCTGTAAACCAGGCTGGCCTTGAACTCACAGAGAATGTTAGTTTCATTTTATAATAGTTTAACTGGCCACCTCTTCAGTGAGCCATTCCTCATATAATATTTCCTTTCAGAGAAAGATGGTGCTTAAATAACTGCTTGAGATAAACTCTGTTGAATTGTTCATTTCTCTGAGTTTTTAAATACATATCTGGCATTTATTTTTCTCTCATTAATCTGCCTTTTGTTACAAAGACTTCAAGCCAAACACCGAAAACCTTTTTAGGACAAAATCTGAAAATAATCATTATATCAATGAACAGCTAATTGGATATTTAAAATAATCCAAATATTTATACATCAGAAAACTAGTTAGCAGTAAAAATAATAAAATATTCCAATACAAAGAATTACAAATACACATTTGAAAAACATGTTCAATGAAAGAAGACAACAGAAGCATATAAACACACAGACACACAACACACACACATACACACAAACAACACTGCATTTTATTTAGAAAGGAAAATTACAGTAGACACTATCTGATCAAACTTGGTCAGACTGGATTACATGGAGCATGAGTGAAGATTCTATGGTAATAGAAAATGTCCATATTTTAAGTATAATGTTAATTAAAATCCATCTCCAAACTCCTTAAATTTTGTCATTAAAACGAATACAAATACTGAATGTAAATAATATCATGATACTTTATTTGATGTAATAAATTTGAGTATTAACCATTTGGTTATAAAAAGAATCATGCCAACACTTCCAATGAAGAACTGTGTAAACATTAAAAGAACAGAGATGTATTGTTTTCATTTGCTACAGTTGTTGACTATAGAGTGCTTAAATAGCAGAAATACATTGTGATCTAGTTCTGGAGTCTGGAATGTGAGACCAAAGTACAGCAGGACCAGGATGCAGAGGATCAGTTCCAGGTTTTTCTTCTAGATTGAAAAATCCTTTCATTTGTGGCATGATATTCTCATTGTGGTCTCCTGTTGTATATGGTGCAGCTGTGTCTCATCATATGGCATTTTTAAAAAATTATTTTTTTATTTTCATTTTTATTTAATTTTTGCAAATTTCATACATTATATGCTTAATGATACTTAGACACCCTCTCCTACCTGCACCCCTCCTTAATAACCCCACTCTAATACATATATATGTCAGACCATATATGTATAAATATATAAATATATATGGTGTATCATTAAATTTGACTCTTCAAATGCCCTTCTTCTGGGTCCATGCACTGTGCACTGTGGCCTGGTTAACCTATCCAGCATTACACTTTTTTTTTTTGTCTTTTCGAGACAGGGTCTCCCTGTAGCCCCAGCTGTCCTGGAACTCACTCTGTAGACCAGGCTGGCCTTGAACTCACAAAGATCCGCCTGCCTCTGCCTCCCAAGTGCTAGGATTAAAGGCGCGCGCCACCACACCCGGCCCCAGCATTACACTTTTAAAGTGATTCCTGCTCCTAACAGCTATCTGTAGTGAATAGTTCTTTAGCAAAAGTTGGGATTTCCTATACACTTTCCACTCCTATGTTAGGAATTTGTCTGGATTCAGCTTCCATCGTTGTGTGTGCTGTCATCACTGCTTTAAGTTCATATGTGTAACTGGTCAGCCATCTGGAAAATTCTATTTCCTTGATGTTATCTACCACCTCTGGATCTTACAATATGTCCACCCCTCTCTTCAGCAATGATCCCTGAGCCTTAGGGGCATAGGTTTGCTAGTAGGTGAAGAGATGTCTTATAGAGCAATAAAAACTGTACAGTCTCTTATTCTCTGCATGTTGGCCAGTTGCATGTATCTGCGTTAATCAAAAACTGCTATATGAGAAAACTACATGATATATGTGTTAATATATAGGTAAAACAATGAGTCATTAGCAGTCAGTTTAAAATTATGTCCATTTAGCAAAATAATAGTAGTAGGATCACTCTAAGTGTCAAGAAACCTGTTCAACCATAGATTTCTAGGGCTGATATCAATGTCAGGTGCAGACTACATCTTGTGCAGTGGAACATAAATCTAATCATAAAGTTCTTGGTTACTCACTTTAAAGAGGTGTCACTATTGCACTAGTGATCATATCTTGCCAAGGCAGTTGTTGCTACTGTAACTCAGGATTCACAGCAGGGCAGAGCTAAAGATTTATTTTCTTTTCGGACAACACTTTCTAGTAATAGGAAATCTAGGCAGTAGAGATGAATCTTTGAAATCAGTACCAGCTTGATTTCTCCTTATTTGTTCTACAGCTCATATAGTCCTTAGAAATAGGGTCTTACCATCTAGTTTTGGATGGGGCAATTGTTTGAAGGTTTATGAAACCCCTGGTGAACAGCTTTTAGAGAGGAAGTCTATTACTGGCATTGAAGCTTTATTTTGTTAGCTTATGTTATCTAGTAGAAGTAATGTCCTCCTATGGTAGGATAACTACTTTTAATCTCATTACACACACACACACACACATTTATATATATGGTGGTATTGTACACACAGATATATATATATATATGTGTGTGTGTGTGTGTGTGTGTGTGTGTGTGTGTGTTTCTGTGTGTTTCTGTGTGTGCAAACTTGAATTTGGTTGACCAGAGACTAAAGGAATAGCTTAAAATTCCTAGAAGTTAGAGAGAAAGGTTTTCTTATTACAATCGGACTAATGCAGCAGCATTTGCTAGGAAGTTTATAAATAAATGTATTTCTCACTGCTCACAAGACTCCTAATTCTAAGGTGAAGTACTCAAAGATTAGCTTACTTCTGAGTGCCCATTTCCTGCTTCCCAGGTAGCAACACCCGTGTCCATATTTGATGGAAGAAATGTAAGGTTTCCTTGGGTTTTCTTTTATGAAGGCCCTAATGCTGCAAAGAAGTGATCTGCCCCCTTGATCTAATCACCTCTCAGTGCTCCTACCTCCTAAAAGTAAAAGTTTAGAGAATATGTTTTCAAAACCAAGCACTACTTAGCTGGGCCATAATCTGACAAGTTGGAGAAACTGCAAAGAAAGGCACATTCATCAAGGACAAGATCATTTATTCATAGCAAGAAACACCACCAAACAATTCCAGATTCCTTGGTTTCATTAATAAAACACAAAAGGAATAACCAAGAATCCAGTTACTACAGAAATTCATATTTCCCTCATAATGATTACAGAATAAGACAACCTAGTGGATACAGTGATTTCAAAAATAATTAAAATATGTTCAAGGAACTCAAAAAGGGTATGAATAAAAGAGTGAGGAAAACACAAAACAGGTGGATGAAATAGCTAAAACAATAGAAAACAGCACAAGAAAACTCTTAGAGGTGATAAATACATTCAGAAAAGACGCAGAACATAAAATTAATACACAAATATCAGTAGACATCTTATATACCAATGACAAACATACTGAGAAAGAGATCTGGGAAACAATCCTACTCACAAAAGCCTCAAAAACAATAACTTATCTTGGAATAATGCTAACTAAGGAAATGGAGGGCTTATCTAATAAAAAGTTTAGCACACTGAAGAAAGAAATTGAAGAAGATACCTGGAGATTACAGACCTCGACATTTCATGGATTGGTAGGATTAATATTGAGAAAATTACCATTACATAAAAATTAATATAAAAATTCAATGCAATGCCCATTAATATTCCAACACAAACCTTCATAGAAATTTAAAAATAATTTCAAATACATATATAAAAACAAAATCCAAGGATAGCCAAAATAATCCTGAACAATAAGAGAACTCCTGGATACATCGCAAGCCCTTTTCTTAAATTATACTGCAGAGCTATAGTAATAGGAACAACATGGAACTGGCAAAAAATAAGCTATAGCTCTGCAGTGTATTTCTGGGGATCAAAACTCAGGGTCCCATGCATGATAGGCAAGCATTCCACTAACTAAGCTGTATCTCCAGTCCTAGCTGCTCATTTGTATTTTGTTGTTGTCCGTTTTTGTTTATTCTTTCTAGTTCTTCTTCTTCTTCTTCTTCTTCTTCTTCTTCTTCTTCTTCTTCTTCTTCTTCTTTTATTATTATTATTATTATTATTATTATTATTTGTGTGTTTGACAGAGAAACGAGAGAGAGAGAGAGAGAGAGAGAGAGAGAGAGAGAAAGAGGTGTATGGACACAGGCATATCATGTTGCGTATGTGGCAGCCAGAGAACAAATCTGTGGAGTCAGTGCTCTTCTTTCAGCTTCATGTGGATACTGGGGATTGAACTCATGTCATCATGCTTGGCCAGCAAGCACCTTTCCCTGCTGAGCCATCTTGCCTGCCCTGCTTTTGGTTTTATAGCCAGAAAAGAATGCTAAACCCAATGTCCTAATGTTCTTCCCCTGTTTTAAACAAAAGTCTTACAGTGTTCTAATGTGAATTATGGCATGAGACCCTGAGTTTTGATCCCCAGAATTACAGAAACTGAATGTTAGGCAGTACATTCCTGTAATCTCAGTGATTTGGGGGTGGAGGTAGGAGGATGTGAATGAAATTCAAAGCTATCCTCCACTATATAGCTAGCTCAAGGTCAGCTTTAGATAAATGTGACTCTCAAAAATAAAAGAAAACCCTATTGAGCAGGTAGAACTTCATAAGCCTTAAAAAATATAATCAAAAGAAATAGTCAATAGAGCAGAAAGTCAAGCTACAGTTTGCAGAAAATATTTCCAAATAATGAATTTGTCAAGGTGTTAATACACAGATCACATAAGGCCTTTACAACTCAACCAAGTTAAAATGGGCATAAGGCTTAAGTAGATGAATAATTTCTGAAGAAATAGAAAAGATTTACACCTCAATTTTCTTTTACGATTTTGGAATATCATACTGCCAATGTCATCTCTCTTTAATGGTACTTATTTAGTAAGACTTCATATTTGTTAGAATGCATCTATGTACATCACTCTACTCTTTCACGATTTCTTAGTTATTTTAGGACCTATTTTTCATGTAAGTTTAGTGTAAATTTATGTTTTTGTGCAAAAAATATCTGAAATTTTGATAACCATGCATTAAATCAAGAGATTAATTTGAAACAAAGTAATATATCTATTGAACCATTCAATACATGAAGATGGTAATTTTTCATAATTTAGGTGTTCTTTAATTTTGTATACAACTTATAATTTTATTATATGGATACTATGTATCAATAAATTTTGTTTTTAATCATATATGGAGCAATTGTGATATATTTTTATAACACTTTCCATACATCCATGATCAATATACAGGAATTCTATTAAATTTTGTGTCTTTTTCTGGCATTTTACTTATTTTTTCATTTATTATATGAACATTTTCTTCCTTTTTTCAGAATCAAGATTATTTTGTGGACACATTTGACATCTGCAATTTATTTTCCCATTTCCAATATGTATGCATTATTGTGCATTGAATAAGACATCCTCTACCCATTGTACATAATTTTTAGCGCATAACAAAAATAAAAGTAAATAATATCAATTCATCTGAGCTAAATGATAAAATACAAAGACCAAAGTCTATTCCTATGAAAAAGCTGATGTTATTTATATTTGTGAATCAATATATGAATTTTTAACTAGATGGAGATTAGTATGGGTGTCTCTCCCAGCTATTTATAAAGAACTTATTAGTTAAAGACACATGTGGTGTAGTTGTGAACAGTTTGAAAAGTATCTAATCCATAAAATTTACCACGTCTGAAAAGCAGTTTCTCAGGGATCACTTTTCCTTACCTAATGTGTGTTTATCAGCCTCATGATAGAATGTTAAACTACAAAGGAACCAAGATTTCATGTGAGCAGTCAGGGAAGGAGTAGGTTGATCTGTGTTGCAAAGCCATCTGATCAGGAATTAAAATGCTCTTAATTCATTCTATTAATGATTCTCATATTTCAATGGTATATTTGAGTAACATTTTAGCCTTTCTTAAATGCATAGTGGTAAGCCCCAATCTCAAAGTATCTTTTCATTTAATCTTAAATGGAACCCAAGAATATTTATATCAGGTCCCAAATAGATGTTATTGTAGCTGATCGTGGGACCAATTTTTTAAAAGATTTTATTTTTGTAAGAGTCGGAGATCATGGACATCTAGAGTGAAGCATTATTTATTAAACAGGACAAGGGTGTTGTACACATGAACACACAGCATCTGTGCTTTCATTGTACTAGATCTGCACAAGATAAATCCAGCCATAACCCCAGCATGGATGGAAAAGGAGCTCACAAAGCCCCAGCACAGGCTGAGAAGCTACTGGCTATTGAAGAGGGTTGTGAGGTGAAGAGTTAATTTTCTTCCCAGATGTGGGCCCTGAAAAGGTACCCACCCTCCAGTAGATGGTCCTACAGCCATGTACATACAAGCAAAACTTGGTGAGTTTAATAAAAAGAGCACATAAAGTTGGGAGGTAGATATACTGTGGAGGGGATTGCGAAGGAATTGGAGAGTAGGTAATTGATGATAGATTTGATTGACATGCTTTAATTATATGTAAAGATGACATTATCAAACAAAATATATATTTGAAAATATTTTTAATTTAATTATATGTGTGTGAGTGTGAATGTGTCTAAATGTGTGTGTGAGTCTGTGTGTGTGTGTTTGTGCACATGATAGCAGTGCCTACAGAGGTCAGAAGAGGTTATTGGATCCTCAGATGCTGGAGTTTGAGGAGGTCTGTTGCAAAAACAGTACATGTTCCGAACTGTTTAGCCATCTCTCCAGTCCCTATATTTGTGTTTTTTTGTTTTCAATACTGACTATTGAACCCAGGACTCTGCCACTGAGCCATACATCTAGGTGCTTTTGGCACTATTTTTAAAGTACCACTGCATTATAACCTTCTTTCATATCATGCCATTTTCAAACAGTCTTTTGTACTTCACATTTTAGAGAAATTTCAAAATACGCAGGCGTAGGCAGAAATAGAGATGCAAATAACACAAATCTGTCAAGTAAAAACCAAATATTACTGTATTTTCCTATATTTTGTACAGGCAACCAGATCTCTTGTAAAGCCAACTGGTTAATGAAAATAATTAGACTCAGAGTTATTAATTATAAAAAAAGAGTACATGAAATTCAGATCATATGTGTTATGATATTCTGGGGAAAAGTTGGAGACAGGTATAGGGGTAGATGTGAAAATTTTAAGGAATAAGTGAAAAGCATTAATGAATATAACATAGGGACAAACTCAGTGGTAGAGCATTTGCCTAGGACATGTGATACTCTAGGTTCAATCTCTAGCAGTAACAAACCAAAAACAAAACAAACTTGGAAGAATACTTTGGGACTGGAGAGATGGCTCAGCTGTTATGAGGACTTAGTGCTCTTGTTGAGGACAGGTTTTTAGTTGCCAGCGCTTCCATGAAGGCTCACAACCATGTCTAAGTCTGGTTCTAGAAAAACTGAAGTTCTATTCTTGCCTCTGTAGGGTATTGCATGCACGACATATACTCATGCAAGTACAGACACATACATACATAAATACATACATACATACATACATACATACATACATACATACATACACTCAAATAAACCTTAAAAATCAGCCAAGGAAAAACCCGTTTTCTCAGCTCTCAGCTAACTAAGAAGGTTCTGTAATGTCTTGTACCCAGCTTATGTGAACTTCAGGGAGGAGGAGCTCACTCCTCTGCTCAAGTTACTTGAACTTAGCTAGAGCTATAGTGACGTTTTCGTGACTTCTTTCGCATGATATGCCTTTCTCTTTTCTCCTTGCTTCTGTTGTTTAGAGGAAGACTTTAGAGAAGACATGCAATGTGTGCTACCATTTTATTACAACCAACACCAAATTTCCAATTCATCACACCCCCTTGATTTCTTATTGACAGGTATTATGATTCGTATTGAATATACCTTTAACTAAAGTACATGCCATTTGAATCCTAAATGTTCAATATGTGTTGTAACCACATATGTACTCACATAACTGAACATGGGAGCTGTAAAAAATATGGCAACAGTAAAAGCTTTCTAAACATGGTGACCGAAAATAAATTCAAAATCAAATGTGTAATAAATCCAAGGTGTTTCTATCAGTGCTTACTCTTGTTGCTTCACAAGAATGAACTTTAGCCTTGCTCCTGAACATGTAGTATGCAAATGTTGCACTGTTCCAGGCAAATAAAACTGCCTGAAACACCTAGACTCAGATTTGAAACTGCTGTCTATTCTTTTTTTAAATTTTTAAATTTTATTTATTTTTTATGTGTAAGAGTGTACTGTCTGCATGTAGGTTGGTGCACTCATGTCGTGCAATGCCATGGAGGTCAGAAGAGGGTGTCAGATTCCCCTGGAAGTGGAGTTAAAGACGGTTCTCAGCCGCCGTGTGGGTGCTGGGGAT
>VZQC01005988.1:0-12559 GCA_009823505.1 Rhizomys pruinosus
TTTAGAAAAATTAGTAGCCTTCTTTACACCAAAAATAAGAACTGAAGAAGGAATTCAAGGAGACCTTCCCACTTACATAGCCTCAAAAAGAAAAAATACCTAGCGGAACAAACCTAACCAAAGACCCCAAAGATCTCTACAACCAAAAAATTTTAAACCCCTGAAGAAGGAAATTGAAGAAAGACATCAGAAGATGATATAACTCCCATGCTCATGGATTGGGAAAAATTTACATTATAGTAAAAATGTCCATCTACCCAAACTCTTGTATAGATTAAATGCAATCCAATTAAAACTCCCAAGAGTTTCTTCACAGGCTGGAAAAAAAAAAAAGTACCTTAAATTCATTTGAAAAACAAAAGACCTCGAATAGCCAAAACACCCTGAGTGAAAAGGAGCAACACAGGGAGCTCTCTTAACCAGACTTCAAACTATACACAGGGCATAGTCATAAAAACAGTAATGGTACTGGCATTAAAAACAGAACTTGTTGACCAATGGAGCAAATCTGAAGATCCAAACTTTAAAGCCATACAATTTCAGCCATCTCAGATTAATTCGACAAGGGGGAAGCCAGAAGAAGACACAATGGAGTGAAAAGACAGCATCTTCCAGCAAGTGGTGCTTGGCAAAACTGGATCACCACCTTGTAGAAGAAGAAATTAAACCCCTACCCTCGCCCTGTACAAAAGTCAACTCATCAGATGGATAAGAGAAAAAGCCTCAACCTGAACCCCAACACTCTGTGAAGAGGCCTGCCGACTAGAAGAAGTTAAAAAGTTATGTGCTGAAGGCTCAGCAGACGTACAAGACACTAGCATGAGGAAATAAGACTCTCCTAAAATCATGACATCCAGCTGCGACAGAAGAACTTAAAAGTCGACAATCTTGACAAATGTGTGAGAACCTTCATTACACTTCAAAAGAACTGTGGGCGCTAACATCAAAAGAAAGCAAATCAAGGAAGTGGAGGAGAAAATCCCCCAATAACAGAGTGGGTAGTAAACCTTTCCACTGCAGAAAACATTCTGACAAAGGCAGTTGATCTTCCCGAGGAATGATTTATTCAACACACTAACCTGTTCAAAAAACAGAAAGAAAACAAGTATGAGCGCCACACTCAAATAGATGAAGCAAGTTAATGTAGTGACCTGAGCACAGAGGTACCTTTACAACCTAAACTTTACGTCGATGAATTTAGAGATAACTGGGAGCACTGGAAGAGAAAGACCCTTTTTAGAGGAAAGTAGCTTCAATATCCAGCTAATCTCCATTAAGAACAAAAGTGAGCAAAGTCCTCAAAATACAACGCAACTTATAAAGCACTAGAGAGATATTCATCTCAACAATCTAAGTAAGCTCCGGCATTAAGGATCATACCCGAAAACACTTGAATGATAACAAGTGCTGGAGAGGTTGTGGGGAAAGGGAGAACACTCATCCCAACTCCGCTAGGCGTGTGGCGGAATTGTCATACACCACTCGATACAGCCACTATGCGGGATCTCTCAGTGGTGAAGAAAAAGACCCTTTGGAAGGAATCTATGCGCGGGTGAGGAAAACTTAGTGCCTACCAAGAGACCCCAGCCCCAAATTAACGCACTCTCCTGGGCTGGAATGCTCCCTCGCCCTATTCGTACTCACCGCCACGTGCCAGAGATCATGCCATGCCTACGGCCTATGCTCTCATTGAGCACCAAGCTCTTACTCCTAGCAACAATAGAGACAAGAGATGTTCTTTCACGTGGAAACCAACCCCAATATTGCGCCACCTTACACAACCTGAGGCAGTTCTGCGATGAGAATAATTTGCTGGGGATTACATCGGTACACAATGGAGTTCTATTTTCAGCAGTAAAGAAAGGTGACTTCATGAGCTTTGCAGGCAAAATGGCTGGAGCTAGAGGACATCATGCTTGAGTGAAGTAACCACAGTCCCAGAAAAGACAAAGCGAGATGAATGTATCCCTCATCTGTGGATGCTAATGCAATTACCTAGTTGTAAGTACTTCTTGTGCATGGCCCCTTGAGCTTTTGTAGCAGTTCGTTCTAGGGAGTGTGCAATTATAGTTTCGGAACAGGCAACAACCATACCATGCACTATACGAAAGCTAGAGCAACAACGAACAGAAAGGACAATGCATCAAGAAGAATAAACATCTGACTGCCCAACAGTGAATACTTGATCTTGGCCTCAAAACTGAGAGGTCAATCGTTATCCACATGGAGATTGAGATTTTGAGAAAGACTGAGAAAGAGAGGTGAAAGCAAACTGCTGCGCATAAGTGCAGAAGCAGAGCGCCTCTGGTCGCGGGTTGGCGGGTGCGAACCTTAGGAGACTGCGCGCGACACTCGGGTTCTTACGCACATCTTTGATAATCTCTGTACAAGAATTATTATTTAACAACAAAAAAGAATTCCTAAGCCGGTCCCGTTCGGTTGGTGCAATCTGCTCTATTTCAAATCACCTTGACAACGGCACTTGGCGGAGCGCAGAGGTCAGCGTGGAGATCTGTTTGTGAGTTCAACATGGCCAGCCTTGGCGCGTTTCGTTACAGTGTGAGGTGTGCTAGGCATCTATAGCGCTTGGGGCTGCTACGCGAGGTCAGTGTGCTCTCCGCCCAACTGTGAGAGACTCCCTGTCTTGTAACGGACACCATATGTAAGTTAAACAACATTCTTTAAAAACCATGGAAAATAAACAACCTAGAAGAAAAAAGATTAGATGTCTGAATATAGATGCTGATTGTGGCATGCAGTGATATTACGGCGAATTTGGCTATTATAAACTTTATCAGTAATCGTGTAAATAGTTGACGGAAAGAATTATTAAAGTGCTCAAAAAGGATAAAAGACGGCATCTTATGAGTAATATGATCATATATCAGTAATATTGAATATATTATGAGGACCAAACTCATGATTAATGGAAAGGAGGTTTTTCTTAAGTAAATTTCAGTCTTCTATAGCGTCTTGGGCTCAGTGTAGTGGCTTTAAAGGATCACAGAGCAGAATTTCCTTCCATCTTCTGTCATAAGCACCGAACATTGTTAATCAAATCTTGGTTTTACAAATGGATAATTAGAAAAATAATAATACTCTTCTCAAGTATAAAATGTCATGTTGGGCCTACCACGTAGAAATGACTTAGATACAAGAACAATAAAGTTGTTATACTCTATTTTTTTTTAATTTTTAACTTATTATGTGTATGAGTGTTACTGTCTGTTAACATGTTATGGCTTTGTGTGCACCGTGTCGTGCAATTGCCATGGAAGTCAGAAGAGCATCTGTCAGAATTTACAACGCCCTGGTAATCAATGGGAGTTAAAGCATGTTATCTTAGCTGCCATGTGGGTGTGGGCTATATAATATAATCAGGGGAATCGAGACCTAGTTCGCTCAGTCGCAAGAGTAGTGGCAGGTGCCTTTAACCACTGAAACATCTCTCCAGCCACCCCAAAATTTCTAAGTAGTCTTTAGAAGGCAGTTAATTAATTAGATTGGGCAATTTTAGAATTCTGGTACCTATCTAGAAATAATGGACTGTGCACTATAATCCTTGGAAGATATTCCTTTATTTTTTTTTTTTTTTTGTGTTTTTATTTATTATTTATCAAATATTCCTCCCCACATGTGTGCACTATGTGTGAATGTGTGTTTGCATGCATATATGTAAGCACACTCTTGTCATGCAATGCCGCGGAGGTCAGGAGAAGAAGGGTCTCGGATTCCCCTGGAAACACTGGAGTCTCTCCTGGAATTGGAGTTACAGACGAGATATCGTCAGCCTGCCATGTGCGGCTGTTGTGGGATCGAATCCCGGGATAGATTAGGTCCTGCTGTAAAAGACGGAAGCAGTCGGCAAAAAAAAAAAAAGCAAAGATCTCAGCCAACTCAGCTAGGACTACATACATCAATCCAAGCACCTTCCTTGGTATTCCGTAATCCTAGTTTGAATACCAACCATAGACAATAGATAACAACATGATATACACTACAAAGATCTAATTTTACCACATCTTGAATACTCCTCCGAATCCTCAGTGTGACCTTGATCTCTGTTTGAAAAGTATTTGTACTGTGAATCCCCAAACTAGCTTTAATGCTAGAACCCCATTCAAAACCTCCATTTCTATATACTGGATTATTGTGGTAGGCTCTTCCCCTCTCTTGAGATTCTCACAAACTTTTTTTTTTTTTTATCTATATTTTTGAGACAGGGGTCTCCCTCTTTAGTCTCAGATGGCCTGGAAACTCAGCTTAGTTAGACCAGGTCTTGGCCTTGAACTCATAGATATACACCTACCTCTGCCTCCTGGGTGCTCAGATTAAAGGCGTGAGCCACACCACCATGCAGCCTTAAAGATGGTTCTTAGTCCGCCATGTGGGTGCTTGGGAAATTCGAACCCAGGTCCTCTGCAGAGCAGTCAGTGCTCTTTAACCGCTTGAGCCGGTCTCTCCTAAAGTCCCTATCTACAATACATTTTATGCATGAAAGTTCGTTGGTATCCTGCCTTACTAAAACATACATGTCCATGCCTCGGTGCATGGGTAGGGCACAACGAGTCCTTTTTAATCTCTCAGCACTTATATGGGGAGGCAGAGGCAGGTGATGACTTATGTTGTGAGAAGTTCAAAGAGCCAGCCTGGTCTACAGAGCGAGTTCCACTACAGCAAAAGCGAGTGCTTACAGTGGTTGTGACCCTGTCTCAAAAAGGACTAAAAAAAAAAAGTATGGTTAAAAAAATACATGTCCCAAAATGATGTCGTTACATATGTTTGTTTGGTATTTATATTTATTTATTTAAATTTTTTAATTTTATTTATATTTTGTATGTGTGATGAGGCGTTGTTACTGTCTGCCATGTATGCGGTCTGTTGCACCTTTGTGTTGTGCAATGCCGCGAGGTCAGGAGATGGTCTTGGATCCCCTGGAACTGGGAGTGTCTCCTGGGATTGGATTTACGAGATGGTTCTTATGCTGTCATGTGTGGCTGCTGCTAGGAGTACGATACCCGTGGTCCTCTCGCAGAGCAGTTGCGCTAGCTTTCTAACTGCCTTTTTGTGGGGCTATTTTCAGCCTCCTTTATTTTATTATTTCTATGTGAGAACCTCGAGTCTCCTGTAGCCCATGTCTGTCCTTGAACTTGGCTGTAGGTAGACGCAGGCTGGGCCTTGAACTTCACCGAGCATTTCAACTTCCTGTTCTACCATGTCTCATTATGAATCTGGTTCTTGCATGGAATATATACTGCTTCTGATTCCTCATGAACAAGGCCCAGCCAACGTTACGACATGGCTATTACCAGGGTATGTCACTTCTAAGTCGTCCACTGAATATTGCTTAGCCTTTCTTATCGTTCAATATCATCCCTAGACTAGTGTCTCACTTTTTTATTAAATTTATTTATCTATGTAATTTATATATTTTATTTTATTTATTTAGGTTTTTTTTTTTTGAGGTAGGGTCTCTCTTTTAGTTCCAGCTGCCTGGAACTCACTATATGCTAGCATCCAGGTTTCCTGGAAACTCCACTATGTAGCGCCAGAGCTGGGCCTTGAATACTCACATAAGATCTGCTTGCTTCTGCTCCCCAAGTGCTGGGATAACAGGCTTGCACTACCTCATGCCAGCTGATGTTGCTAACGTGGTTTTTTTTTTTTTTTCTTTTACGTTTTTTTTTTTTTTTTTTTTTTTTTTTTTTGAGACAGGGTCTCACTCAGCTGTCCTAGAACTCGTTCTGTAGACCAGGCTGGCCTATGAACTCACCATAAGATCTGCCGCCTCTGCCTCCTTCCAAGTGCTAGGATTAAAGGCCATGAGCTACCACAACATGTTCTGGCCAGACGTTGCCTCTTTTTTAACCTCATCTGAGTCTTACTGCTTTTAGCTCCAATTTTCATTACCTGTGCTCTCACATTCTCTTAATTCAATACCAGTATTTGTAATTATACTTTTATTCATTAACTTGCTTACATTTTGGAAAGTGGGTAGACATTCCAAGTCTGTCGTTGATTTATATCTTTATACTAACTGGCCAACGCTCCCTAATTAGTGGTCTCATTACCTTCCAGCACCTAGTTATTAGCGGACTGAATTGAAATAAGGCGAAAATACTTAAGTATTTTATATATGACAGAATTGATTAAAGGCAATCTGTGCAGAATATTTATATTTCTCAGGTTTTCTGTTTTTTTGCCTTGGTTAATAGTATCCTGACTGCTTTGTTCTGTGGGTATAGCGTTCGACTCAAAAGCAATGTGAGAGGCCTCTGCTTCTTCTCTCTCCTCTTCTCTCTTTCTCTCTCTCTCTGTCTGCTCTCTCTCTCTCTCTGTCCTGTCTCTCTCTTCTCTCTCTCTGTCTCGGTATGTGCTTATACCCATGGGTGAGATTAGAAGGAGGAACCTGATGCGTGTCATTCCTAAAACGCACGTCGAACTCCTCATGTTTTGATGAGCCACCATCTCCTTACTGGCGTAGAACTTGCCAGTTGTCTAGGTAGTGCTTGGCAAAACTCATAGGCACTTCAGGATATTCTGTCTCTACTTTTCTACCAGAGTGAGAGCATATTAAGATCGGATGCTACAGTGCCCATGGCCCTTTTTAAAACGGGGTTGCTGAGGATCAAACTCAGTTTCTTCCTTATACTTACATGAAACATTTCATCTGAAGCTGAACAACAGAGAGATTTCTTTCTTTTTTACTTTAAGGGTCTCACTATGGCATTGGCTAGCCTGGAAGTCTCAGAAGGCCAGCCTGCCCTTAGACTCAGAGATACTGCCTGCTTCTGTCCCATGTCTCTCGATTAAAGGTGTTCTCTACCATGTCTGGCATACCAGTAAACTCTTTATCTTTCTCATACTTACTACAACACAGAACAAATTCTGATACCTGGTTTAGAGGATAGTTTCCCTACATACCAAGAAACTGAAGCAGAAACCAGATGAGTGAGTGTCTTACAGTTCAATCCAAACACTACCTGGAAGTAGCATTAGATTCTATAAGTAAAGCCCATTTTTTTTTTTTTTTTTTTTTTTGAGACAGGGTACTGCCTGTAGCCCCCAGCTGTCCTGGGAATTCACTCTGTAGACCCAGGCTGGCCCTGAACTCGAGCGAGATTCTCCTCCTCAGCCTCCCAAGTGCTAGAATTAAAGGCATTGCACCATCACACCTGGCTTTTTTTTTTTTTTTTTTTTTTATGTGGGTTCTGGGATTTGAGCCTGTGTCTTCTGTAAGAGCGGTCGTCGCTTTTAACCTCTAGGCCAATCTCTCCAGCCCATCATTAAAGCCAACATTTCTAATTTCCCTTACTTCAGATACCAAATTAAGTCTGGTCATTATACTGTGCTTTTTTTTTTGAGACTGGTCTTCTGTAGCTTCCATAGCTGTCCTGGAACTACACTTTCCGTAGCAGGTTGGCTTTGAACTTCACAGAGATCCGCCTGCCTCTGCCTCCCAAGTGCTAGGATTAAAGGTGTGCCGCCACCACACCCGGCTGTTGGTAGTTGCGGTTCGACCCACAGAACCCCTTTTGGTTTGGATAATTAAAGGGACTTAGGGACGCTCTGTGAGAGCTCAGAAAAACACTGTGCCCAGCTTAACCAGATATTGGAAGGCGAATAACTATTTTCACCGGAGGACGATAGAGAATTGAAAAGCACAAAACTGGTGAGGGCAAGTTATGTGTGGAAATTGTAACAGGTGTGCTTTAAATTTTTTTTCATTTTTTTATGTTTATATGAATGTGCATTTTTATGTGCTTACTGTTATCGTATGTGTAGGTTTCTGCACCCGTGTTCATACAATGCCTCAGAGGGTCAGAACCAGGAGCGGTGTTCGATTCCTGGAACTGGCATGATGTTCAAGATGACGGTTCTCAGCCCCCCAAATTGAAAATTTAACTGTAGGACACAGTATTGTCATCTGACTTGCATTATTTCCTTGCATAGCTCCTGTAAGCAATTCTTCTTATGCTGGTGAAAGAGAACTATTCTTTGACCCTCTTCGCTGCAAACCTATTGGTTATTAGTGAGGGAAACCCAGCAAACGCCTTCCTCTAATACCCAGTAACTTGCATGGTGCTGCACAGGCGCCTCTACCAAATTGCTGTGATATGCATATTTCTTGGCTTCTTGTTTTTTGTTCTTCCTCCTATTTAATCCTTGAAGCTGCTGTTCCTAAATATGGAGTATACTTTTTATAGCACTTTCCTCTCATAAGCCTCGTTTCAATATTTACCATAAAATCAATATCGTCTTTTCCGTGCTTTACCTCCATTGTCTCCCCTTATCCATTCCGCACTTGATCTTTTTTTTTGTCTTTTTGAGACAGGGTCTCCCAAGCCCCCATCTGGCCTGAAACTCAATATATAGACCAGGCTCGCCTCAAACTCAAAGAAATCTTACCTAGCCTTCTGCCTCCCAGTGCTTAGATTAAAAAGCGTGTGCTACGAGAGGGGGCTGGAGCCATGACCTAGCGGTTAAGAATGATCGGCCGACCCATGGTTCCGCTCTTACAGGAGGACCCAGGTTCGATCCACAGCGCCCCATTGAGGGGGCCGAGAACCTTCTGAAACTCCCAATTCCTGTGTGAGAGCGTCCAGTTCCAGTGGGAATCCGACAACCCTCTTTTGAACCTCGCGGCAATTGGGGCACGACAAAGGTGAACAAACTTGCATGCAGACTTAGTACAGTTTCATTACACATTATCTAAAGAAATTAAGAATTAATTAAAAATAATAAAATAAAATAAAAAAAGGCTTGTGCTATCCACGCCAGCTTAAAGTGTTCACTGGTCTCCTTAGGCCTTGACCATGTGTGTGTTGGTGCTGGGGATTGAACCGTGGGTCCTCTGCAAGCTTAGCCAGTTGGGTGGCTCAGTTCTCTCCAGCCGTGACTGTCTCGTTTTGAAGGTGCTTGGGTACTCGAGTGTTGTTTTGTTACATGACCCTCAAAATCCTCAATGGGTACAATAGGCAAGGATTGCGCATGTAGTTCTTTTTCAAGCCTTTTTCTGACACATAACCTGCAAGTTTAGTTGCCAGTGGGTCTCAACCATCCCCACAGCCAGTATTAAACTTAGAGAGTTTTTTTTATTGATTTTTTTTTTTTAATGAAGCTTTCAGCATTGAAAGCCAGATTGATTGTTAGCATAGTCTCCAGCCTGAGGAGTAAGATGGCAAGTTCTCAGCTTGTGGTCTTGGCAAAGGTCTGTCGGGTATCTTATTCTCTAAAGCATAGTCTCGAGTTAGGCGTTTGCTATTCGAGTGACTAGAACAAGAAAGAACTCTATCCTATTTAAGTAAATTCTAAGGGAGTTTATGACACTTTTGTGAACGACGTTGAGCTAAAAACCTAAAATGTCTATTAAATGAATCCAAAATACGTAAAAATACCACAGCGAAGTATATCTCGCTCGAAGAAGTGTCTCATTTTACTTCATGTGAGCAAAGTATGTTTTCCCACGTACATAGAATTCTTTTGTAATTCTTTTAATTAGCATTTTGTAATTTTCATAATATATATCTTGTATGTTTTGTTAGATCTCTACCCAAGTATTTAATATCTTGTTTTGTTTTCATATTCCTTGCTAGGAGCAGTCCCAATTCTCATCTGACAGTTCATTTCAGGTAGGGCTCATAATTGAGAGTTTAAATAGAATAGTGAAATGAGATACAACTTTGGTAAAAGGATTATAAATGTCACTGAATTTTTACTTTAGTTTACACATGTTTTTTGCTAGTATACGGAAATACAACTGATCTTGTATTCTAACAGTTTGCTGAATCTTTTT
The DNA here is from genome assembly GCA_009823505.1 of Rhizomys pruinosus. Taxonomy (NCBI): domain Eukaryota; kingdom Metazoa; phylum Chordata; class Mammalia; order Rodentia; family Spalacidae; genus Rhizomys; species Rhizomys pruinosus. Next base: position 9,797 of record VZQC01005988.1, read on the forward strand.
AACTTACGAATCTTTTTTACGGATTTCTTGAGATTTTCTATGTAGATGATTATGTCATTTTCTTTTTTTCTTTTTTCTTTCTTTTTTTTGGTCTTTTCAAGACAGGGTCTCCCTGTTGCCCCAGCTGTCCTGGAGCTGGCTCCATATGCCAGGCTGGCCTTGAACTCACAAAGATCCACCTGCCTCTCCCTCCCGAGTACTAGGATTAAAGGCATGTGCCACCATGCCCAGGCAATTATGTAATTTTCTTTTTTTTTTTTAATTAAAAAAATTTTTTTTGTATTTGTATGAATGTACTGTCTGCATGTAGGTTTGTGCACCCGTGTTGTGCAGTGCCACAGAGGTCAGAAGAGGGTGTTGGATTCCCTTGGAACTGGAGTTCTCTGGAGTTCTCCTGAAATTGGAGTTACAGACGGTTCTCAGCCACCATGTGGGTGCTGCGGATCGAATCCGGGTCCTCTGTAAGAGCGGTCAGCACTCTTAACTGCTAGGCCATCTCTCCACCCCCGTAATTTTCAAATAAGTTTATTTCTTCAAATCTACAATGCCTTTCCTTTTTCTACCTTATTATTTTGATTTAAATATTTTAAAGATGGAACATTTATTCTGATGGTGCTGACTCCATAAGCCTAATTTGGAGTTAACAATGATGGGTTCACTTACCTTATCTTTAGTTTTAGTTCTTTGGTTTCTTTTGGACTTCAGAAGTTTAGCTTGGATTAGTCTTGAATATATTCCTGTATATTGTCCCTGGTGACGGTAGGAAAAGGTCTCTTTGTATCCTAGAATGCACACAATGCAATACAACTATTACTTTTGTTTCTCCTGAGGCTGAGTGTCTTGAGAGGGATAGTTTGATTGTGTAGAACCTAGTACACAACAAACTTTTTTTTTCTTTTTTCTTTTCTTTTCAAAACAAGGTTCCCCTGTCACCCAAGCTGTCCTGGAACTCACTATGTAGTAGACCAGGCTGGCCTTGAACTCACAGAGATCCACCTGCTTCTGCCTCCTGAGTGCTGGGATTAAAGGCGTGAGCCACCACACCTGGCACAACAAACTTTTAATGTTCAAAAAATATTTAACTGACTAAATGGAACCAATACCTAGCTTATAAAGAACTTTGTGAAAACCTTTTCTCACAGAGTGCTATAACTTAGTTGAATATATAAGTTTGCAGTTGTAAGTACAACATTTATTTCAAGAATTTTTTTATGTGTGCGCGCGTGTGCGTGTGCGTGTGCGTGTGTGTGTGTGTGTGTGTGTGTGTCCGTTCCCCCCATTGCTTGTCTCTCCCAATTCATGGGTGGGTGACTGAAAAGTTACTTAATTCTTGGCCTATTATATGTGGTTTGGTTTGATTTATTTAGCTTCTATATATTATTCTGTCTTGGCCATGTGTGAACCCAGTGTGGATGAGGAAGTGGGCAGGAAACCCTGGCACAAACTGAAGGTTTATTGGCATTTGATAGTTTCTGAGAGTTATTTTTCTTTAAGGGTGTGATGCCTGGTAGGTTCACCAGGCTCCAAGGGATGGATCTACACCTAGAGCAATTTAGAAGCACAAAGTAGACTATCTTGATAAGCTTAATTTTTTATTGATGTATTTATTTTTTGGTGTTTTTGAGACAGGGTCTCCCTGTAGCCCCAGCTGGCCTGGAACTTAATTTGTAGACCAGGCTGGATTTAAACTCACAGAGATCCCCTGCCTCTGGAGTGCTGGGATTAAAGACATGCGCCACCACACCTAGCCTCATCCTCCTTTCTAGTACAGTTAAGCTCTGCGGATCATACCTCTGAAATTTTGTAATTTAAATCTCTTACTACAATGTTGCAGTTTGGTTTCCTTATTTAATAATAGTCCTGCCCTTTTGTAGCACAGGCTAGCTTTGAACTCCCTTTGTAGCTGAGACTGAGCTTGAAATTTTGGTTTTCTGCCTCTACCACCAGAGTGCTGGAGGATTATTAAAGCGTATCACCTTGTCTGCTTTTCTTCATTTCATTATTCTTTTTTTTTTGTCTTTTTCAGACAAGGTCTCCCTTTTGTCCCAGGGGCTTGGAGCTCACTACGTAGACCAGGCAGGCCTTGAACTCACAAAGATCCACCTGCCTCTGCCTCCCAAGTGCTAGGATAAAAGGTGTGTGCCACCACACCCAGCCTCATTTCATTATTCTAAAAGTATGTCACTTCCCAGGTACATCAGTACTCTGTAGTTCCTTGTACTTTCTTCCTGACCCTTCATCTCGCCTATTTTCACTTTTAAGCATAGACTTCATGGCTGATGAGCTCATTCTTTAGACAGTTTCATCATTCTTTTGCATTATATGTTGGTCTTGTAAATCTCTCTGGCAATACCACTTTGTTTTACCAAGGCATATTAAAGACAGTGCAGTACACAGGAGCAGATTGGTGGTCTCATTGAATTTTGACAACTGTTAGTCTTCAGTGTATCTCACCAGTCAGCATTGTCACTGCCTCTAAAAAATTTTTAAACATGGCCCTTCCCATAGTTCAGACCTGGCATTGTAGGATTGTGCCACGACATCCAATCCACAGCTTTCTTCTCTGAACTTTCTCTTTTTAGTGTTCTTAGCTCTTCTTGGTCTCCAATATTTGCTCTCTAATAATTTCCTTCTTATTTTGCAGAAGAAATCTTTGGCTACTTTATTTGTAAAGTTAATAACCATGTGCTTGCTTAAATGTTCTTCAGTCTCTGTTCATGCTCTGAGTCCTGTCCCTTCATTTTCTTTTTTTTTTTTTTTTTA